>JABXOJ010000035.1:0-125075 GCA_014529505.1 Cryptosporidium felis
ACTCCACCCGCACCCAGGTAAGTTTCGCGCCCCCCGCTCCTCCCCGGCCTCTCGGCCGGGATCCCCGAAGCCGCTCACTCCCCCTCTCCCCCTCGTTCCTCTCTCCAGAAGCTTTTTATTGCCTCGGACGGCTCCACCGGCAGGATGGCGATCGGGTCCATGGAGTAGCTCCCGGCCCCGCGCCCTCCCCGTCCGCCCGGCCCCGCGCCCCGGGGCGGAGGGCGGGAAAAAGAAAACTCCCAGGTGAATCGCACGAAACAATAACGCTTACTTAACACTACTAGCATGTCTGTCGTTTCGGAGCCCGTGGCTCGGCCGCGCCCCCGCCCGGCGGGAGGCGCGGGGAAAAAAGGAGCTGACGGGACTTGAACCCGTGACCTCGAGGGTATGAATCTCGCGCACTAACCAACTATGCGACAGCTCCTCGAGGGCACAGCGGCGCGACTTTGGAGTAAATTGGTTGCGGAGGCCCGGGCCCGGAGCGGCGAGTCGCCTCCGGGGGTCCCCCGCGACTCCGCTCAAAACTGCTTGAGGACGGACGTCTTTCGCTCCTCCCTGTGCCTGGTGATGACGGAGAAGAGGGAGGTCGTGAGGAGCACCGTGGCGAGGCAGATGAGGGTGAACTCGAGCCTCCAGCTCAGGGGCATGACGTTGGAGCCGCCGGGCCCGGAGAACGGCCTGGAGGAGGGATTGATGACCGTGACCCCCATGAACTTGATCACCGTTCTCCGGATGTTCTCCGCGTCGCAGTTGGCTCTGAAGAGGCAGGTGAAGGCGGTGGGCCCGGTGAACACCAGGACCCCGTACACCACCAGGTTGATCAGAATCGGAACCAGCACGAAGGGGTTGGTGTAGAAGGGCCTTCTGAACTGAGAGCCCATGGTGAAGCAGATGGCGGTGGCCATGAGCTGGACGGCGGTGTAGATCCAGCCGCAGGTGGACTCCACGTTGTCCATCCTCATGAACCAGTTCTGGGCCGGGAGCCGGAGGTTGAACTCCCTGGAGGACTGGAACCAGGGCTTGGAGGCGAGGCGGTGGACCATCACGAAGTAGCCGGCGACGTAGGTCAGGACGGGGGTGAGCAGGGCCAGCGCGAACCTCACGCTGGCGACGCTCCCGAAGGGCCTGGCGGCCGCGAGCCTCCTGCAGGGCGAGTTGAAGAGCAGGCCGATCAGCAGCAGAGTCTGCACGAAGAAGGCCACGAAGGAGCTCGAGATGTCCGGCACCGCCGCGAAGGCGAAGTGCGTCAGCACGGTGTCGTTGATGGAGGTCATGACCCCGTAGGAGATCAGGAAGAGCAGGATGGACATGGCCGAGGCCAGGGAGCTCCTGCCCTCCCGGACGATCTCCAGCACGGAGTTCAGGTCCGAGCTAGACGAGTTGAAGGGGGCCACCAGGGAGGCGTCGCCCCTGGAGAAGGAGAGCCCCACGTGGGAGATCCGGAGCGCCCCGCAGTCGTTGCCGCCGTCCCCGACCATTCCCGTGATGAGTCCCCTCTTCATGAAGAGACTCACCACCCCGACCTTGTTGTTGGGAGACATCCTGGCGTACACGCCGACTCTCTGGAGGATGCGGTCCAGCCTGGTTCTGCCCTTGAGCAGCGGCTCGGCGCTCTCCAGGTCCGGGCCTCGCGGCGCCTCCGCGTCCGGAAGCACCAGACGCAGGTCGTGGTCCCGGAGAAGAAGCTCAAAGCAGTCCCCGGTCAGGACCAGGTTCCCGAACTCGCTCCTGTCTGAGTATATCTCCTCGTCCGCCACCGCCCTCTTGGAGTCCCTGCACCTCCACAGGACCGTCTCGGGGCCTCCCTTGGGCCCGGCGCAGAGCTCGGAAATGGCCGTCCTGCCGAGCCCGTCGCTCACGATGCCCAGCTTCTCCGCGGCGCTGAGCCCGGTCAGCGGGGAGTCCCCGGTGACTATCACCGGAAGCACGTCCGAGTCCACCAGCTGCCTCACCACCTGCGGGGCCTCGTCCCGGATGGAGTTCTCGAACAGCAGCAGGCCCAGGGGCAGGATCTCCGTCTCGATCTCGCTTCTGTTGAGCGCGAGGTACATCCCCAGCAGCCCCTTCTCGATCCGCTTGTACCCCGCCATGATCAGGTAGTAGCCCTTGGAGGAGAGCTCGTCCAGTCTCCGCTTGAGCTCGGGTCCGCCGGGCCCGAGCTCGAAGAGCCTCTGGACGGACTCCGGGGCGCCCTTGGTGAAGAGCAGGTACTCGTCCGTGGACTTGCAGTGGACGATCACGCTCATGAGCCTCCTGTTGTAGTCGAAGGGGAAGACCCGAAGCACCTCCAGGGGGCCGAGGGCCTTGTCCGTCTCCGCGCCGGGGCAAGGCACCGACCGGATGAAGACCCTCTCGTTCGTCTGGCTCTTCTCGAAGAAGCTCCTGGTCACGGAAAACAGGGCCTTGTCCGTGTCGTTCCCGTTCATCCTCTCGTAGTACCGCCTCGGGTCCTCCACCACCTCGCGAGGCACCCCGAAGTTCGCGGGGGAGTGACTGAGCGACGTGCAGCTCCTGATGGAGAGGAAGGCCAGCTTGAACTTGGCCCGGATCTCCTCCGCGCTGTAGACCTGCTCCGAGAGGGAGTAGGCGCGCGCCGGCTCCTCCGCGGAGACGGGGGACATCCCGACGAAGTCCAGGCGATCCCTGGTGAGGGTGCCGGTCTTGTCGAAGCACACGACCCGGAGCTTGCCCGCGAGGATGATTCTGGTGGGGATCAGGGCCCTGACTCCGTGGTTCCCGAGGAGCCTCTTGGAGGAGACGTTCTGGGAAAGCGTGTTCAGCACGCGGAGGTACAGAGGGAAGGTGGAGTTCATGGACCCCAGGGCGAAGAAGAAGGTGAAGAGGCTCCAGTTGAAGGACCTTCCCTGCTTGAAGACGATGACGGAGACGACGACGCTCAGGCACAGCCAGGCGATCGGGAGCTGGTCGTAGAGCCCGAAGCTGTACCTGGTGGGGTAGAGGATCGACCTGATGATCTTGCCCCGGAGAGTGCAGACTCCGGTCCGGATGACCAGGGCGGTGGTGGGGCAGGGGGGCGCCTCCTCGGAAAAGGGCTCCGGACTCGACAAGTCCAAGAGGTCCGGGCCGGAGCCCACGTTGGGCATCGAGTCCGTGGACCTCGTGGAGGTGGTCCGGAGGTTCAGAGAGCCCAGGGAGGAGAGACAGCCGCCCGGGCCCACGCCCTTGCCCATGTTGTTGTAGACCGCGGTGACATACGTGCCCGCATACAAAAAGTGCCTCTTCCCTGCAAAGGGGCCGTCCTCCGGAGAGATCTTCTCGGCGTCGCACTCGGAGATGGGCATCTTGAGCACCTCGGCGGACTCGCCGGTAAGCATGGACTCGTTGACGACGGCCGAGCCCGAGAGGAGCACGAGGTCGCAGGGAACGACGGAGTTCTCCTCGACCTGAACGACGTCGCCCGGAACCAGCTCCGAGCTGTGGACGGAGAGCAGCTCTCCGTCCCGGATTACCAGCGCCGAGCCGCAGCCGGTCGCCTGGGCGAGCTTCCTGACGTTCCGGATGTTCACGAAGTGCGTCCTGACGTTGGCGAAGATGCTGATGACCATCATGGGCACCCACTTGACGGCGAACAGGACGTAGCCCTGGAAGGTGTAGGAGGCGACCACCAGGAGCTGGAACACCGTGAGAGGGTCCATGACCTCGTTCAGCAGCCCGTGGAAGAGAGACGGCAGCTCGATGTTGATCTCGTTGCTGCCGTGGGACCTGCGCTGCTCGGAGACGAAGTCGCGGGAAAGGCCCACGACGGGACAGACGGAGTTGCTGGGGCTCCGGAGTCCGGAGGGGGGCGCCCGCGGAGCCGAGACGTTGGGCCCGAGCTGGGCCAGCTCGGAGATGTCGGCCACGCTGTAGACGTCTTTGCCGAGGCAGCCGGTGAGGCTCGAGGCCTCGGAGCCGCGGGACTCCGCTCCCCTGTGGTCCTCCATGCAGGTGAACCTGGCCGCTTCCTCGGAATACCAGTACCTAACGCAGAGGAGCTCAAAGTACGGCTTGGAGTCGCCATCTCCCTTCCTGACCGGGACGGTGTGGAGCAGGAAGCCGGAGAACTCGTTGTTGAGAATCCTCAGGAGCCTGTTGAAAGGGTCCAGGAAGACGGAGAGAACCTTGTTAAGCCTCGAGGGGTTTCTGCTGGTCACGTCCGAGTCCCTGTTCATCTTCTGCCACACGGACACGAAGTCCGCCTCTCCGAGGGGGCAGGGAAGGAGAAAGAACTGCTTGAAGAGGGACTTGGTGGACCTGTAGAAGAAGCAGATGAAGAAGCACTCGAACCAAAGCGGGATGAAGACCTTGGCCCTCCCCGACCAGTAGGGAGCGAGCTCCTTCCGGTTGCAGCCGGCGGTGTCGTAGGTGTGAACCATGATGAAGAGAAACGGAATGGTGGTGGAGAGAACCACAAAGTTCTTGAGCGCTCGGCCCATCGTAGAGTGCTTGTAGCCGTACTGGGCCCCGTCGCGAAACTCCTCCCGGGGAACTCCGTGGCTGTTTTTGTAGACGCTCCAGAAGCGGGCGGCCAGGGCGGAGGCCAGAAGCCCGAGAAGGGCCACCCACCCCAGACCTCCGTCAATGATGGGACTCGCGGGGACGTGAAGCTCCATTGTCCAAGCAGACCTGGAAGACCCGTACCAGGACTTTCTTCCTAGCAGACATGTAACTCAGAGAAGCGAGAGTTCTTCCGATTCCCAGGCCCCAGAGACCCAGCCTAAGTCATAAAACTGTGTCCGGCCGGGGGAGCTTTGCGCTTTAAAGGCCCAAAAAGCCAAAAGCCCTAAGCTTTAAAGAAGTCGCCTTTCTCTTTCTGGACCCCGTAAGACCGAAGAAGCACCGAGCCTGTACCCACAGGGCCGAAAAAACCCTCTAGTCTTGAGACCTCTTTAGGATCCTATATTTGGGTAGCTTTGATCTTTCTTGGTTAGTTTTTTTTTTCGAAAGGAACTCTTGGCCAAATTATTTCCGCCCTATCCCTTTCCTTATGAGACATAGTCTATTTCCCTGGCCTGCTTAGGTAGTGCCAGACCTATTATCTGTAGGCGCCATAATTGTGCCGCCATAATTTGAATGTTAGATTTTAGTCCATGGGCTAACAGTATCGTCTTTCGGAAATTTGAGGATGCGTTTGTGCCGGACGGTGTCCGACGCGCCTCAGATCTCGTTAAATTTGGAGTGGGACGGGCGTGGAGGGGGTCGTATGCGCTCGAGCCGAGTTTGGGCCACTAACCGGGGACTTTTCTCGATTGAAGAGAGAGGAGCGTAGGCTTAAATTCGGAGCCACAGCCCGGTTGGGACTAGAAAAATCCGACTCCCAATCGCCGAGGTATTTTGATGGGACTTGAGTTGCACTTCCGGATCTCCTCTGCTTTCGGTTCTTCGTTTTGGGTTTCCCCTTTCTATTTTGATTTCTTCCTTTTTCGGATTCCTTTCTATTCCGATTCCTTTCTTTTCGGATTCCTTTCTTTTCGGATTCCTTTCTTTTCGGATTCCTTTCTTTTCGGATTCCTTTCTTTTCGGATTCCTTTCTATTTTGATTTCTTCCTTTTTCGGATTCCTTTCTATTCCGATTCCTTTCTATTCCGATTCCTTTCTTTTCGGATTTCTTTCTTCTTCTGATTTCTTCCTTTTTCTGATTCCTTCTTACTCTTCCGATTCCTTTCTTTTTTTCTGATTCCTTCTTTCTTTCCCGATTCCCTCTTTTCCCTCACCCTTGTGTTCACCCCGGGACTATCATTAAAGAAGCTCCAAACCGAGAAGAAATGTGGGAGAATCGAATCTCAATGATGGTTTCCTCTTAAAAGTTTGTACATGGGCTCGTTCGCTTCCTACAAGTTCAACCCCATTTCAAAATAAGGTCAAAATCGGCAAGCCACCAACCTAAGGAACATACTCTTCTAGAGAGCACCGAGTTCTTCTCAAGGAGGAAAAAGAAGGGAAAAAACGAACCAAAAGCCTCTTAAAGTACTAAAACTCCGTGGTAAATATGCTGGAAAAAAAAAATCAAGGAGCTACAAGAGATAAATAGTAATGCAAATCGGGTTCACCGCCCAAACTAATAATATGCATGTGCAAATGTAACAAATATTATATTGAATTCTTGGATGTGTAATATTGGTAGGGCTGGAGATAAAATGGAGAAGAAATCGTGAAATCGACCTTGCCTTGCAGTTAATCACTATCATCAAAAGTCTTGCTCGTGCCCTGGAAGGTGGTGGCGGAAGAGTTGTTTTTGCCAGGCCTATTTCCCCTTGGATTGCCACGTGCATTGTTATTTGGAGATCCACCAGCTCCCCTGGGACCAGAATTTTTTGCAAGGGCAATTTCAATGGTAACATCTCTACCGTTCATGGAGGTACCAGAAAGCTTGAGGGCATTTTGAATTTGTTCATCATTTTCAAATTCGACCATGGCGAATCCCCTCATCTTTCCAGTGTCAGAGTACTTTGGAATGGAGACTCTCTTCACAACCCCGCACCCAGTAAAGAAAGACTTGATGGATTCCTCATCACTAGAGAAGGGAATATTTCTCACAATCACGGAAGGCCCAAATCCGCCGCCACCACCCATGCTTCCAGGCTGTGGCTTGTCAGCAGACATATTAATCCTCAGCATCCTTCCCTTGTACTCAGTCTGATTCCACTGTATGGCGGACTTGGCTCCCTCTTCACTCTCAAAGGTGATGAAAGCGCAGCCCTTGTCAGAAAGAACAGACACTCTCTCTATGGATCCACATTCCTCAAAAAGTCCCTTAACTTCTTCTTCTGAGCATGAATAAGGCAGATTGCCGCAGTAAACCTCTCTGGTGTCCTTATTGTTGATATTCTGTCTTTTCCTGGGTTGGTTATTGTTGCCAAAGTCTCCTCCCTTTCCCCCAGTCTCCTCAAGGGCCTGGCTAGAGCGCTTTGGGGCCATATTCTTCTTGGATTTGGGGTCCCTCGGAGCGCTAAGCTCACTCTCAGCCTTTCTTTTGTTTCCAAGACCAGTCTCGGCTTCAGATTCAGAGGAGTCCAAGGAAGAAACCTTCTTCTTGGCACTCTTCTTCGGTGGCTCCTCTTCTGAGGAAGAGTCAGTGGACTCAGAAGAAGACGAAGTTTGTTTGGAAGAGGCATTCTTCTTTACTGGAGTAATTGGAGCCTTGGCGATACTTTTCTTTGGCTGTTCCTCCTCTTCTGAGGAAGAAGAGTCAGTAGACTCAGAAGAAGACGATGCTTGTTTAGAAGAAGCACTCTTTTTTACCGGAGTGATCGGAGCCTTGGCAACACTCTTTTTCGGCTCCTTCTCCTCCTCCTCTTCCGAGGAAGAAGAGTCAGACGACTCCGAAGAGCTAGAAGAAGAAGTTTCTTGCTTTCCAGAGGTTCCCTTCTTCGCGGGAGCTGCCTTAGTGGCGACTTTTTTCGGCTGGATTTCTTCTTCCGAAGAGTCCGAAGAACTTGAGGAGTCCGATGAGGAAGAGGTCTCATTGGAAACGGCCTTTTTAGTTTGTGCCTTTATGGCAGTCTTTTTGGGCCGCTCGTCCTCTGAGGAGGAAGAATCCGAAGATGACAAGGCTTGTTTGTCTGGAATGGTCTTCTTTAGAGGAGTGGCCTGGGCTTTCAACAGGCTCTTTTTCGGTCGTTCGTCTTCAGAAGATGAAGAATCAGAGGACGAATCCGACGAGGACAAGCTCCTTTTGTTGGATATGCTCTTTTTCATGGGAGTTACCTTGGTTATATTCTTCTGTGGCCTTTCGTCCTCCGATTCTTCGTCCTCGGAGGATGAATCCGACGAAGACGAAGACGAAGAAGATAAAGCCTTTTTGTTTGAAATGTTCTTCTTCATAGGCATAGTTTTAGAGATGTTCTTTTTCTGTCTCTCATCCTCGGAAGACGAGTTCGAGTCGGAAGAAGAATCGGACTCGGACTCAGAAGAATCGGAATCAGAAGAAGAAACCTTGGCCTCGGAAGTACCCTTTTTTACCTGGACAGCCGAAGCGGTCTGAGTCCTTGAAACGGTCTTTTTGAATTGCTGCTGATGTTCTTCCTCTGAAGAGTCAGATGAGTCCGACGAAGAAGAGGAAGATGTCTTACTTGAAACGACTTTCTTGGTTTGCCCCTTTGTTGCACTCTTCCTGAGCTGCTCGTCCTCCGAAGAGGAGTCTGAGGACGAAGAACTGGAGTCCGTAGACGAAGATGCAGCCCGCTTTCCAGAAGTGCTCTTTTTCACGGAAGTCGTCTTGGCGACGTTCTTCTGTGGCTTTTCATCTTCCGAAGACGAAGAATCGGAGGATGAATCCGACGAAGATGAAGAAAAGGAATCCTTTTTGCCTGACATATTCTTGTTCGTCACAGGCACCACCTTCTTGTCGTTTCTTTGCTGTCGCCCTTCCTCTTCTGAAGATAACCCCGAGGAAGAGTCAGTGGAGGATTCAGAAACTTTACACGCCTTTGCCGTCCCCTTATTTCCTCCCTTGTTGCTGTCAGCACTCCTGGATTGTCCCAGCTTCTTCTCGGCCTTTTTCACCATCACAAAACTGGGAGTTTCCGAATCTTCGCTTGAGTCCACCGGGTTGTTCAAGATTTTCTCCTCCTTTGGCTTTTTGACAATTTTTGCTGCTTTTGTCTTCTAAAAGTTTCTCAGTAAAACACCTCAAAAATCAAAGTTAGCATCCAACTTACCGACATAAGTTCAAATATAACTAGTGCAACTCAAACCGTATCTTAATTTTCTCGTTGTAATCTCTTCCTCTCTTAAATCAACTTAACTTCACCTAACTGTCAAACTTGACAACTTATCTCTCGGTCCTTTCCTGACTTGTTTTCCTTTCTACTTCCTTTTATCTCACCTTGGAGACACCACGAGACGGATACTTTGCCGGTACCTTATTTTGACTATTAATTTTTTTTTCCCGGTTCGTTTAAAGAAAAGGTAATTTTAGATTTCAGCCCAGGCCATACTCTTTTTTGAATTAGATTTGCCTGAATAAGCTTTGACCGGACCTTTCTCCACTATTGGTTGTTTCTGCGTATTCACATCGTCAAGTGGAGCCAAGTCCAAACAAGCCTCTCTCTTCCTCAATTAGCAGCCGTCCCAGGCTTAACCAAAATATTTGGCACCTCGAACCTCCAAGTTCTTGTTTCTCAATCCCCTTGGCGTTTTTATAGTCTCACTTTACTCTTCTCCCACTTTATCAGCCGAAGAACATTGCAGTTTGCTCCTGCGATAATAGCAGTATTATGAAGGACGCAATTAAAACGAAAAAAAACAAGTTAAACTCAAAGGCCAAGAAAGATGAGCTCCATATTAGTGCCAAGCCAGACATGGAGACTAAAGAGGCCAGTCACTCGGAAGCTCCCCGTAAAACAGAGAAAGTGAAAGAGAAGTCCGAGAGTATGAAAAAAAAAGAGTTGATTAAGGAAAAAAAATCCAAAGATCTCAAAATTGAAGGTGTTGAAGAGAATAAGGATACCTATATTAGCGGGCTTGAGATGTCACAAAATCCGACAAAAAAGAATGCCACTCCTCAGATCTCTACCAAAACCAAAGGGGCAAAGAAGAAGAAAAAAATCAAAACTGGATGCTGGACCCCGGAAATGATCCAACAAAGTATAGATAGCCTTGAAAATCGTCTGGGAGGTGATTCTGGAGAACAGCTCTCCAAATCCAAGAAGAGAAGAATCATTTCCAGACTCTCCAAGCTCAAGAAGGGCCTCAGAGGCGAGGTGGAAATTGGTGGTCAAATACAAAAGAGTCTAAAGACCATTAAGAGGGAAATGAAACAAAAAAGTTCTAAATCTAGTATTGCTGTAAGGAAAAATTCAAATATTGTTTGTCTTTGCTGCAGAAAAAAAGGCCACCAAATGTCAGACTGCAGACTCTACAAACCCAGTTCCAACTCTAGTCCAGAAAACCTGAATTCCAGTTCCAATGGAGAGCAGTCCGCAACTGGAAAAGAAGTTCTAAAGTGCTTCTTGTGTGGAGAACTCGGACACACCCTGAAGGACTGCAAAAAACCCAGAAATGATAACTCCGTACTCCCCTTTGCCAGCTGCTTTAGATGCGGCAATTCTGGCCACATTGTAGCCTTTTGTCCCAACAACAAGGACGGATCCATCTACCCAAAAGGAGGGTGTTGCAACATCTGTGGATCCGTGAAACATTTGGCCAGAAACTGCGACCAACTCGCCCCTAAGGTCAAAGCCAATAAGAAAGAGAAAAAGCAAAGATCCTCTCTGGAAGCTAAAGATCCAGACTTAATGTGGAAGGATGCAATGGAATAAGAGCCCCCTGAGAAACTAGAAGCAAAGGCAAAGAATGAGCATCCGGATGGAAAAGAAGAAAAGAAAACGCAAGACTAAGTCGGAGAGTAGACCTCTCTTTTCTCTCCAGAACAAATAGAAAAAAAGTCTTTTTGAAAATTCTTAACTCACCGCTAACAAACATCTTTTCTGTCTTACCACTAGTGTAACCAATGAAGAAGAGTTGTAGCAGACTCAAACTGCCCCCTTCCATTTTCATCTCTCCTTCCGCCCCCTACCCTCCCCCTTTCATATTTCCTTGGAAAATATATTTCTCGAAATGTTAATAGGAAGTTTGTAGATCTGGAGATTGTCTTGATTTAATAGGTCGTCGGTGCTGTTTAATACAGTGAATCCTTCGGGGACGTACTTGTCAATCCTATAGGATCTGTTCGAGACCTTAGACTGGATTGCAACCAGAATCTGGGGAGCACTACTCATAAACCTAAGGAACTTAATGAAGCGGTCATAAGAAATATTTTCCAGTGAGCTTATGGCTTTTTCTATCCATTGGAATGGTAATTCCGTACCTTCAATGAAGGTGAAAAACAAATGAGTAAAAAGCTCAATTTGGTCCGGAAGCTCTTTGAATTTGTTAATGCAGTCTCTTCTGATTTTGTAAAAAAAATTCTTCTCAACCACAAATGGACTTTCGAATATTTCATTCATGAAGGAGATCAAAAATTCAGAAAGGTACCCAACATCTTTCGAAAAAGAATCCACCTGGAGGATTATAAATATGAGAGACGAATAGTAGACAGGTGAGAAAGCTGCGATAGAATCTGGGCCGTTCTCATTGGGAATTCTCTTGAGGAACTTATTAAGTAGGTCTGAAAGAATAATACAAGAAAGTAGAGAGAGAGAAATAGTGAAGGGAGTCTTCGTCCCAATTGCCAAAGACAAAGAAACCACAGACTTCTCTTCATCTACGCTCGAGTATTCAAATCTGTAACTTTTCCAAAGTCTAAAAGGTAATGTAGTTAGATCAAGAACCTCATAGTGGTTAAAATAACTCTTTCCTGCGGATGAAATTGGAACCAGCATGTTCTTGACCTTGTATTCCTGGGATTCCTTGCCAAAAGTTTTCTGGAGATGTTCCTGGTCAATAATAAATACTTTGTCAAGCTTGAATGAGTAGGAAATAGTCTTGGAGTGATTTCTGCTCCTGCCAAGACTCTCCAGAAACTCATTTACTACAATTCCAGCCTCCAAGGGACTTATGTTATTCAAAAACAAGCCCTCAATCTGGGCATGCCTGGCAAGAAATTCACTTAAATCCACAATATCTTCAAAGGTTACGAACTTAAGTTCGCTAATTCTGTCAAAGGGAGAAAGGGGCTGGTTCTCAGTTATGGACCTAATAATGGTTAAAGACTTGGCGATGGAAGTGGAAAAGTAAACGGACTGGTTAAGGAAGTCGCCTACTTCCTTTACTGCGAGATTAAAAAAGGAGATATTGAAGTACTTTCTGGGAAACCTAATATGGGTAGCAAAGACCCGGAGGAATGTTGGAAGCACGTCGTAAAAGCCCTTGAGTATAATTGTAAAGCCATTTGGAAGAGCGTTATAGGTGTAATCACTAAAGTTGGATATCTTAAATTCATTTCTGGTGATTTTGAAGTTAAAGATCTCGTCCTCAAGGGACATTTTGAGTATCAAGCACAAAATCTCGATTGCTGCCAATAGCTTGGGAATCACCCTAACAACTCTAGGAATACGTCCCAGTTCACGGTTTATGCTTGGGGTCTGAATCCGGATGGAAACAGATGCTTCCGGAATAGACTGGACAGCCGTGTTCTTGTAGTAAAAGTAGACAATATTGGAGTAAAAGTCAATTTTTCCGTCAGAATTGATGGCTTTGGCTACTTCCATGCCACAGTCAGAGTTAACATGGGGGGTCTGGAGACAGTTATCGAGATACTCCTTGATGGAGATAACCAAAGGTCGGGGAATGATCCTGGTTTGTTCGTCTTTGGGCTTGAGAGAAAGATCAGAAGGGGAGTAGGGGTTCGGAGTGGATATGTCAAGCAAAAAAGTCTTCTTGATATCCGGAGTGTTCATACTGTGGATCTCCATGGAGAAGTTCTGGGGAAATTCGTTTATGCAGTAATCAGAGACCAAGTTTCTAGTCTTAAGGAGCTTGTTACATTCTACAAAGAAGTTTTTTTGGTTGATTTCGCTTGTTATTGAACTAGGTTGAGGTTTTTGTGAGGGAGGTCTCTTGATACTAATGTCCTCCGTTTGGAAGTCCTTTTGGAAAATAAAGGTCAAAAATTTGATCAAGTAGTACTTAAAAGTGTTGTATATCCAAAGAAAAACTCTGTATACTCCACTAGACCCCTCCTTAAGCCTCTCCGAGGAGGAAGTTTCATCTGTTAAAACATTCGAGTTCAGGGAGATGAAATTCCGCGAGTAAAAAGTAGACTTGAAAATCTTAAATTCGCCGGAAGCTTTTTTGAGTAAAATAACTGGAGTGAAAAAGAATATGGAGGCTCCATCAACATTAATAGAGTTAACGAATGTCTTTACGGAGGATGTATCGACGATCTCCATAATCTCGTCCGCGTAAATGATCTCTTCAGGCCTAATTCGGTACCTGCTTGCTTTATACACAATGTTATAGGCGAGATCTTTGCTGAAGTCGGACCCCCTATAATTGAAAATGATCTCTGTTACGTTCTTTACCTCCATCAAAAGCTGCTCCGTTACCGGCTTCTCCGAAATGAACTTAACTGCAGAAATTATGGCTCTAACCACCTCCCATGCGAGACTTAGGTGGGTATTACTGAGCTCAATGGAAATATCCAAAGTCGAGTAACTCTCGTAAGACGTAGTGGCAACTTTAATTGGAGAAAGTATGTCAAGCTTCTTAAGGTAATTGCGGAGTACTCCTCTGTAATTACTGTCCAGGAGGTACTTTATGTAGAGAGTGGGAATTTTTTTCCAATAAATGATTTGCAAATCCACAGGAAACCGGATACACAAAGTGCTGGTTTCAGTTTTGCGGAACTTCTTAATCGTAACAACTTTTCCTCCAAGTCTGATAAATGGGTTAACAACAAATTTATAGTTGTCCTCCATACTCATGATAGTTACCCAGTTACTCTTAATGCTCGCAAAGTTCTGGATGACATACTTCTGTAGTTGATCTAGAGATTCTCTGCCTACCAGAGCGAGAGTCATAATATTCGGGCTATAGTATTCCAGGAAGTACTGGAGCACTCTGTCGTAGATTTCCCCTTCTTTTAGGTTTGGGTTGTTCAACAGAGTCCCTTTACCCCCATAGAAGAAACCATCTGCAACCCCGAGAATTTCACTTTCAACTTCCTTCCGTACCCAAACCTCGTTTTTTTTAATCTTGTTTAACTGGTTAAATATGGTTAGCATCGCCTTATTTATAGTATCCCTATTTAAAATGGGACTGTGGAAGTAGCTACTGATTCGAAACAGGCTCTCGCTCAAATACTCGGCTCCAATAGTAAAAGAGTATATAGTGGATTTCTCGTGCAAATCCAAGTAAATTTTCCCGTTAAGCAATTTGATGAAGTTATGAAACTCATCAATATTCGGATATTGCTTTGATGCCAAAAGTAGACTGTGCTGCACTAAATTAGAAAGTCCAGGAATCTCAACAGGGTCGTAATGAAAGCCGACATTTACAGAAATGGCCACCTCTGAACGTTCGGTGTCCTCCTTACTAACAATATATGCCCTAAGACCATTCCTTAGCTTAATAAAACGATACTTGGCCTTGTCAATTTTCGATTTCACAAAACTATCGTCGTCTATTACTTTTTTGACCCACCTTTCTTCAGCCTCGCACCCTTTATCGGCCTCTTCCAGAGAAGTTTTGTATTGATACTCTCCAGTCCAGCAAAAAAGTTTTTGGATGATAAGAAGTAGAACCGCAACCCAAAGAGTCGCAATTCTCGAGCTTAATAGCATTTCTTCCAGACTCCCCAGAGTTGCTTAAGTTCGGCTGGTTTTTCTGACATAAACTAAATTCCCGTCTGAATTGCAGCTTCTGTCTCCAGACAGCTCATTGACTTGCATGTTTATCCGAGATATCCCTTTTTTCACTTGCTTGCCCTTAAAAAGGTGCAGACTTTTACTTTTTTCCAAAAGAAAGCTAATAACACTATTTTCGGCGCCCCCACTATTGGACCCCCCCTACCAAAAGTGAGTTAACCAGTTTATTTTTATACCGGTACGACAAAAATTATTCATTTTTATTGTGATATGTCGTTACACGCAAATAACTAAATTTGCAAATGTATGCATGTATGCATGTGGACGCCAAAAAATACGCGGGTTTCGCGAAAGGGAATAAGTGAAACGAATGATTATAACCTACTAGGGAAAAAATCGAGATTACTAACCATCGATAAATCTGAATGGGACCTGAATGAATTTACAAGAATCAGAGTCAGTGAGCTGGTTAAAACCAGTAATGCTTAAAAATCCCTCGGGGATATAATTTTGAATGGCTTTGAGTTCTTGTTCCGGGACAATCTTTTGGTTCGAGATCAGGAACTTAGGCGACCTGGAAATCATTTTGCAGAACTTTATGAATTCCTGATGATCTATCATAATTGTGGAAGTTTTGATTCCTTGCATCATTCCCAAAATATCCCTTCTAGAGACGACTTGGTACAAAATTTTTGTTTCAAACTGTCCCGCGTCGGAGGCGAGGTTGTATTTAGAGAGTATGACTTTCTTGATATTCTCAAATTGGTCTCTTCTGATGCCGCTGATGAATTTAATCAAACTGTGTAGATTTTCCAAAAGTCTCTCTGAGAGAGTTACAACATTTTCAGATTCAGAAAGGCACGAAAGTGTGAACCCTGCCAGAAATAAGTCGTTTATTTTGGGATGCATGTCGATCTCTACATCCGAGGAGGAAATTTTTCTGCTGATTACACCGACTAAATAGTCAAAGATCAGTTGAAAGGCAATTGAGCTTTTGTTGAGGTGCGAAAATGGAATGTACAAAAGAGAGCTTGAGGTAGTCCTGCTACTATCCAATCCCATTGGATTGTAGAAATACCAGTTGTTTTCTCCTTCAGGGAGCGAAAAAGGGTCCAAAAACCTCCAACTCTGCATTGAATCTCTAATGGAACTCAGCTGCGAGAAGGGCTGTGAATCTTTCAAATCATTGTAACGGACTCCATTTACAAACTGGTTCAGAATGGTGTAGGCCTGTAGTGGGTCAATATTCCCGATGATTGCTCCTTCGTGGACACCATGGAGAGAGAGGAAAGTCGAAAGCTCCAAGACCTGTTCCAAAGAAACAGACGAGAAGTCGTCCTGCAGAGTCAGCATTGAAACTTTCTGAGCCTCAAAAAGTGTTTTAAGCACTAAATAGAATTCTTCTCCAGAGCTCCTATTTATATTTTCGGCCTTTATCCTACTCTTAAGGCTTAAGATAATTTGGTCAAACTTTTCAGCGGATATATGACGCCTAAGATGTAACATGAATCTGGAAAAAGACTTGAGAGCTATAAAGATTGATCCGAGATACCCTCTTATCATGATCTCCAGACCGAAAGGGACGCCCTTAAATTCTGATCCAAGGTTACTTTTAACTGAAAAAACTCCTCCAATGTTTTGCATGTTCTTGATTATACCATCTGCAGAGTACTTGAGACAGGCCACTAAAACCTCTAAAGACAAAATAAGCTCCCTTGCTGAATTTATGTTTTCCAAGTTAGCCAGTGAGTCATTAATAAGGCCCGAATCTGAATCAAAATTTGTTGTCCCCGGCCCCGGAACCATTATTCTAATGTAAAAAGTGGCCGATGGAGCCTGCAGGCTAACATTATTAAAGAAGTAAAAGCTGCTGAAGAGTGGCTTCTGAACGTTCTCTCTAACCCTTGAGTAAAAGGTTGTCAGTTTGAAAGACTTTTCTCCAGATAAGTAGTCCAAAACTGCACTCTTCAATAAAGTTGGTGAATACTGTCTATAATTGGCATTGCTTGAAAAATATTGTAAGGGAGTGTTTCCAAGAAGTTTATTCTTCTTCCTGATCTTGAACCTAATTAGTCTAGGCTTAATGAAGTCTATCGCCTCGTCAATTTCGTCAAGAAATTTCTCAGAAAGTTCTTCTATATAGTATTCAGCATTAAAATTGGGGCATTTCCTAAATTCAAGACGAGCTCTATCTTCAGAGCTTGATGAGTCTGAACCTAGATCTTTCGGCTCTTCAAGAGGTTCGGAGTTGAACTCATTTTTTTGGCCTTCTGTACCTAATTCAGAAACTGCTCCGAGAACCCCCCGGTTCTTGTCAGTGTTCTTTGAATTCTCTTCCAGGCTTTGAGCCAGTCCGGGGTCTTTTCCCAGAATATCAATGCCTTCAGGAGTGAAGTCGGTGTGTTTTATAAATATTACAAGATTTCTGTGAGAAATCTTGTCCATAAACGCAGAGACTTCCTCCAGATTCGAATTCCGAATCAGGTTCCCTGCAATCAGTACTTCCTCTGGAGAGCAACCCTTAATGTCGAATGAGTCAATTATTTTGTTGGTAATTTCTTTCGGAGAAACGTTAAAGTGGTAATCGAATTTGAACTTGAGGATCTGCTGAATCTCCACCAGAAGCTCCTGTTTTATTGGAGTGGTCTTAATGTGCTCCAAAGCAATAAAGGTTGCCTGGATAATTGATTTTATCTTCTCTAAGCCCTTTGAAGTCAAGGAGAACCTGATCTCAAAGCTTGAAAACGAGTACTTGTGGGACTCCATACTCACATCCATCTTCAGAATCCAACCTTTGGAAATCAAAAACTCGTTCAAACTCAAGTTCGAATTGTCCTTAAGCAAGTATACCAAGTATTGGCTTGGAGATGAGTCCCAAAGCACTTCCTGGTAGTCTATTGGGAACTCTAGAATGAGTTCATTTTGGGAAAAGGATTTTGTGTGAATGACGTTTCCAACTGTCCCAAGATGAGGATGGCGAACAACTCTCGCCAAGTCCAACGGAAGCGGTCTGGAAATATGCAAATTCTTCACAAACGAAAAAGTGGAGATGACACTCTGGTAAATTTTGGACAGAGGCTCTCCACTAGAAATCACCAGGGTCATTATATTGGAGCTGTAGTGCGTTTTAAAGAAGTTCTTGACGTGCTCCAGTAAGTTAATCTCAGACGTTTCTTTTGACTCGGTTATTGATTTATCTGTCAAAATATTCATTCTCCTGAAGACCTCATCCTCCAAAGAGACATCCCTAAATATACATTGAAAGAGAAACTCCTCGTCCTTGAGTAGGGATTCAAAGGTCCCGCTATAATCCCCTATCTTCTCAAAAAAGAGCTGCTTGGGAAAGGAGGGGTTTTTAATCATGTCCGCCAGCCGGTCTAAGGTTTGCGAAATATGAGAGTTCTCCACTCCAACAACAAATAAAGAGCTCCTTTCACTGACACTCATCTCCAGCGTTCCCCTAACCGAAGCTATATAGTTGCAAAAGTTGGAACTTTCAAAAAACCGATGAGTCCCCAAACACAAAGACTCTTGCACCAATTTCGTGAGACCTGGTAACTCCACCGGGTCTAAAATAGACCCGACTCCAACCGAGAGAGCTACCGCCGATTCCCGGAAGCTCTTATTGGAAACCAGAAAGATGTCCATTTCATTTTGAAGCTGGAAGTACTTGTAAATTGAACCGTCCACTTTGGACCTCAGGAAAGACGAATTCTCCACTTTACCCACCTCTCTCCCAAGCCGACTCAGCAAGGGTTTTATGAAAGAAGGAGAATTCTTTGTACCTTTCCCCGTTAAGTGCTTTATCTTCCACTCTTTCGAGCATTGACCTAATGTCAACTCCGCGAATAACCAAAAAATCGCGAACAATTTCATCTCTAACGGCAATCGCAAACCTCTTATCGCTGTTATAGAGTCTATTCTGAATTGTCCTATTTTCCTCGCGAATTTTTCATCATCTATCTCTTATTTTCCCCTGGATTCCCTGCACATCCCAATTAACTTCTTACTAGTATCGGTTGGGCGGGCTCTCATGATAAGTAAATTTTCTTTTTAATGCACTTTGTTCATGCCAAAATTTTTTTTCCCGGACTTTTTCTCCAGAATCTTTTCCTTAAGCATTTTTTTCCGCGAAAAATCATTCCAAATTCAGAACTTTTTCGCACTGTTTGTGGAGTAAAGGCCTTTTCAAAGCCCTAACACTCGCCAAGCACTTTTAAGGTCTCCGGCCCGTGTATGACCCAAAGTAAGCTACTTGCGAACTACTTGGTACAAGTAGGTAGCCCAAATTTACATCTTCAACCGAAAATACACCTCTCCCTACAAGCTCTATTCTCTCTCATAACCTTCTCACTCTCTCTTCCTCATACCTGAATCTATTTCCGAGCCGGCCTATTAAAACATGCCTCCGGCTTTAGGCGCCATCACTAACTATCGGAACAGACTCCTCAAGGCGAGTCCAACAAACTCCGCGCAAATCCTCGGGACCGTTCCTCTTCTATTCCATTCTATCCGCTTCGAAAGACATCTCCACAACACACCAAGCTCCAGGAAAAGTCCCAAATCAATCGCACAAATCAAAGAGGAGACTTACTAGTGCTAAATGAACTAATGTCTATGAAACTCAGCCTCATTCCGACAAAAACCGCCAAGAAATGAGGGAAAAGTCTGTGACTTTTCTGGAGCCTTCGAAGTCATGTATCTGCAAATAAAACATCCTAAACAAGGAAACTGACTCTCGGGTCGTCCAGGAGCACCTTGTAGTCCTCTCCAATAGGCGTGAACCCTTCAGGAATATAGTCCACGGAAGAAATGGAGGTGTTCAGATTAGAGACCTTTTGAGTAACGAGGATCAAGATCGGCATATTTCTGAGATCATCATAAAGTCCGGCTACCTCAGAGCGACTCAAGCTGAGCATATATAACTTTGATTCATTCATCAAGGTAAATTGATCGAACCTGGATAATAGAATCTTATCTTTGTTGATCGGAACCTTCAAGTCCAGAGTCGCCAAGTCCTGCTTCATGAAAGCCTTTGAACGGACAATCTTGAAGCCCTTATCCATAGACTGCTTGAACTTCTCGTAGAACACTTTGGTAAGAGAACCGGTATCTATGTTCTTGCTCTTTATCGAAAACAAGACTGATATAAATCCATTCGCGGAGATGGCGATGTTCGAAGTGTAAGTCGTATCCTCGATAGCCGAAGCCCTTTGAATGAGATCTCTGTTAAGGACTTCCCGAATAAGCGCAGCCCGGAGGTAGTTCTTTTTTTCCAAAGTCCCAACGAGGATGGAGACCGTCACTGAAGAAAAGGAAACGGTGAAATCCAACTTCTGAGTGATCATTTTCATGTAAACCGGAGGAACGGTAGATATGTCCAGAATTCCGGTCTCAATAAATAGCCCGGGTTTCTTTTTGTTTGAGCCCTTCCCTGACTCTGCCAATGAAGAAACCGGTTTAAGAAATTCATAGATGTTCTCGGGTGTCGGCTCCTTGTAGAACTCGGAGTGGTTTATACTCTCGATGAAGACATTCAGGGCGTGGTTGGCATGGAACGGAGTGAGGTTTCCCTGAATAAAGCCAAATATAGAGGGGGCAGCAAATATTGAGGAGAAAACCGCCTTCACCAGATCTCTGTTAGGGTTCTCATCGAAGGAGCTCCCCATGAGCTTGAAAGAGCAGTGCTGTGATGAAACCAACTGTGTGATCACCTTAATGTCCTTATCCAGCTGGTTGAGATCCACATACTCCTTGTAGAGGGTTCTTTTGGCATAAATTCTCGCTTTGTTGAAGATTTCAGGGTCCTGGAGCAGCTGGTCAAAGGAGTTCAAGATTATGGAGACCTCACTAAGGACATAAGTAAGGTAATACGTCGGAATGTTAATGGACAAAAACAACTCGAAAGGGTCTGAAATTGCGTCGTAGAAGGTCTGGGTCGGGATCATTTTCACGTTGGATCCAAATCTCGCGAACTTGGAGAATTCTCTGTCGAACTTCTGATTAATAATGGCCGTCATTATGTGCATGGCTGACATTACTGAGAAGGGCGAGATGTCTGTCATTAAGGGTTCCATGAGAGGACTCCACTGACGGAGCGAAAACTTGAGATCCAGCTTCACGTTCTTTCCCTGTTGACTGTTGTTGGAGAACAAAACCCTGGAGGTGGTCAGGGATTTAAAGCCCATAGTCTGGGATATGGTTACACTCTTCCCTAAATCGGCCAAGTGCTTCGCATGGATGTCCAATGAGTTATGCAAGGATGCAATAGACTCCGAGAGAGGTTCGGATACGAATTTGGGATGAGTGAGTAGATTAATGGGCTCTGAATGTGGAAGCTCCAAGCCGTAGGTATTGAGTCCATAAAAGGGACTAAGATCTGAAACGGGAATGGGAAAGACGGAGCTATACTCAAAGACCGTGAATTTAACGTTAGAGAAGCGCTCCATTCTCATCTTTGGGTTGACTCCAGAGGCGTCGAGTTTCCTGTAAAGGACTTCAATGGGGTTTAAGGAACTGGCTAGAGAAAAGGAAACAATCGCAGACTCTAGCCTCATACTTGAAATGAAGCGTTCAACCAAAGACCTACTGAAGTTAGTATTGAGGTCGGATTTTAAAATGTTTTCAGAGGAAGCGGAGAAGTAATTGTGGGACTTATAGTACATTTCCGCAACGTTGAGTAAGAACTCAATGGAAGAGCCAATGTAGTGGTCAGAGACGGTCTGCATTTGTCTAAAGACCTCGTCGCTGATCACAGTCTTCTTCATAATGTTAAAGTAGGAGAAGACGGAGTCAATGACCAGGGGGATATTGTGGGACCCCTTGAGCGTGAGAGCAATTTGGAGATAAATTTTGATGGAGCTATGCTCGACGAAGTAACCAACATGAATTCCAGAAGCAAATTCATTCATTAGAAGGAAGTTCAAGATACCACCCCTGTGATCGGAGTTCAGGAGACTCATCACAAATAAATGAGAGTTCCCCGAAAGGAGCTCCAGGTCCTCGGTAATGAAGGGAATATAAAGCTTCAAGGTGTTGTGATGGAAGTCGTTTCTGAAGAATATGGTGTTCTCCGTGTTGCCAATAACCTTGGTTGCGTCCAAAACCCGTTCATTGATGTGCACGAGCGGCTGAGAAGAGCGTCCCTTAGTAAGCCCTGAAAGTATCTTAGTGAGAGTTGCCGTGTTTTGGTCCCCGATAAAGATAAAAGTTAACATGGAAGGATCTGAAATTTTAGAGATGATATCGGCGGCGGCCCTGGGGAGAAGCGACTTAATATCCAAGGACTTCTTGTGGCAAAAGTAGGAAAACAGCTCCGACTTGGTGAAAAGCTCGTTACTGGAATTGCATTTGGAATAGTAAATGTCGTTCATGATTAGTTTGTCTATGTCAATAGACTTGACACTTTCAATGGAGCCTTCGAACTTAATAGAGGCAGCGGTCATTTCCAAGTATGAAGAGTTGGAGTCCAGGTAATTCTTGAATTTGAGTGAGTAGGAAAGGCATTTAAAAAACGACTTCACGCTACCTTGAATTTTGAAAGTTAAGGTTGAGCTGTGAGTCCCGACATTTATGGTGTAGAAGTCGCTTGGCTCTCCCTCCATTTTCTGTTTCAAACAAATCCCCATGCGCTTAGTCAAGAGGAACAGGGAGAAGTGGCCAACTCCTGGTAAGTCCTCGGGGTCATCTGCAGTCCCTCTGTTTAATATGACTCTTAACTTGGATTCCTTTCTCCCAGCCTGCTGAACATTCAACAATTTTATTCCATTCTTGAGGGACACGTGAGAAAGGAAGTATTCCTGCTTAGAGCTGTCTACGAACTTGTAGGTTTCTGCTCCACTCGTAGAACCCGTATTCAGCAGTTCAATAAAAGAGCCAAACGAAAGTCTTCCACCCAGTTGTCTTCGATTGTAGAAGCTGCTTGCATACAGCGAAAGAAGAGTCACAAAAAAAGTGAAATAACAGACACTCCGCATTTTGAAGAGAAGCTAACTTTTCTAAAGTGCCTTACGAGAATCAAAAAGGTCGTGCCTCTCACACCTAAATGTCGATTTCTTTTAAAGCTGAATTCCAAGGTAACTTTTCTTACCTCGACTCGAGGATATATTAAGATGTAGTTATCTGACTTTGCAACCTCGGGAGATTACTTTTATCAGTTTACTGTCTAAACCACCAATCTAGTCCCAAAAAACCTAAATTACCTTCGTCACAAATTAATAACCACTAACCTCCTGGCGCCAATTAGGTGCTATGTCTTTTAGCGGTACCTGTAGAATTATTTATTGCTCGAGAAGGCTGGTCTCTTTGAATGTGAATTAGGGACCTCTGGATTTCTCTTTGACTTAGCGTTCTCTGTGCTTCTCACTGGCTTTAAGTGCTCCCCCTCCCCGTGGACTCTTGGACGGGATCCTCTAACTTTGCCTGGCCTATGTTGAGAATTCGGGATCTTGTAACCTTTTGCCGAGACTTTTCGCTGAGTCCACTGCACTTCTCAGTCTCTCTTTGGACTCGTTCTACAATTTTCTGTTTCACTTGTTAATTTAGATAGCTGGTGGACTTAGGCCAATTTTGATGCAACCCGCCTTGTCTAAGTACAGTTGCAGTCTCAGCAGACACTAGTCACCGCGCCCCTCCTCTCCTCCATCTTGAAGAGTGGCGTCTCGGGTAGCTCTTGTAAAGAAGAGGGAATAAAGAGGAGAGTTTGAGTGCAATGAGTGCAAGCTCAAGTTAGATTAAACTGTTCGAGAAGAGGAAGCTCATTGGGGAACAAAGCTAGATGCGCGCCGGAAAATATGTCATGCAAAGACTATGACAGAACTATGGAAAGTTAGAAAGAAACCAAGTGTGAACAAAGAAGCTAATTCGCGTTAAAGAGTGATAAGGTTGTTTTCAACTGCAATCTTCTTGATCAGGGACGTTGAGTTTAGCTTGCTAAACCCTTCTAGCTCAAAAGAGTTGGCCTCTGCCTGCTCTATCGCAGAAATATGCGTTTTCAAGACTGAAACAGTCAGTATTGCCGGCTTAACAAATATTCCCCAAGTGTAAAGAAACTCGTTATAATTGAGATTAAGCAAGTAAGCGACCTGAGTATACTTCCAATTGGGGTCCGATTTCCTGTCCAAGAGAGAGCTGGAGTACTGATCCAAAAGCTCGTCTAAATCGGTGTGTGGAATTTCAATCCCTGCAGCCACTTTGTTTACCGCCTTTTTGAACTCGTCCTTGGAAATCATGGGTGTAACCATCGCAAAGTACTTATTGTAGAATTGAACGGCCAGGCTCGTGAGCTTAATAACACTGTATTTGGCCGAAGAGACGATCAGCTTCAACAAAAGATAGCTCGTCCCGATGGCAAAAGGCTTAACTTCAAACTCTGTCTCTGGGTACTCGGAAGAAACAAAGCTCTTAAACGTCGCCTTGATATTCAGATTGGCCACCAGCTGCAAAAAGGCAAGCATCTCCTCAGAGTAATCCCCGACCTGGACCTCCATATGCACTACTGAGCGATCTTCACTCTGGTTTGAGCACTGAGTCAAGTAAAAAACGCGCTGGTACTTTTCTGGCAAAGTCTCCATCCTGACCCGGTTTATCCACTTTCCCTTGTAGTTTCCCTCAGGCAGAAAAGACCGTTCTGAAAAGTTGTTCACTGAAATTCTTCTCGCCGCATTGGTTCTGAGCTGTCCCACACTTACAGTGGTTAACTCTTCCCCACTGTCGTCCATGTTAAACATAGCTTTCGAGACTTCTATGGAGCTTTTACCCGGTTCTTCTATTTTCTCTCCTTTCCCAGTGTCTTCTCCTCCCCCTGCTGCTCCCTCTGTTCCTCGATCAATTCCTGTGTTGTTTAGGAACCTCAGATTGTCTGAATCCGTGGCAGAAAAGTCCCTATTTAAAATTCTGGCTATCTTTATGAGGTACGAGTTCACCTGCATGGGAGTGCAGTTCCCAATAACTAAAGACTCCATGGAACCCACTTTTATCACGTAGGATGCAAAGTTTATAATGTCTTTTAGTTGGATGCTTCTCAAGGCCTGGGAGAACATGGAAATCTTCATTACATAGAAATTGAGGATATAGAAGGACGTATCTTCCGCAATAATGCCTGCAGGAGGTTTTGAAATGCGATTGAGCATAGACTCAAAATCAGACTTGGCTCTTCCCAGATGGGACTTAGAGACCAAGCTTTCGTATTTCCTCAGGCCGTTGAGAACTCCCGAAAAGAAGTCATCGAAGGACGAGGTGTAGTTTGTCCACCTGAACTCGATTCCCAGAAAAGAGTTCTGAAGCTCCGACGTGGAGTTAAAATTCCAATCTACAACTCCGTTTTGGAATTCTGGGGCCAGAGCATATTTGAAGGATTTCATGAAAAGATAAGAAAGCGTTACCAGTTTTGCATTCACTTTTGGGAGTGACTGGAACCCATACGCAACTAGGGACTTTGGTTGTATGTAGAATCTCGAATTGATTGCCAGTTTTGGTATTCCCACATTTATCGGATAGTAAAATGTGGAGTAAGCCATTGGCGATACAAATTCATTAAAACCAGATAGTACCTTATTCATTAATGTCTCATCAATTTCCTCTGTTGTATTGGAGGTATACTTAATGTAGGACGCGAGAGACTCCACTAACAGCTGAGGATGCACCTGGGGAGGCGTGTCGTAAGTATAAATGGTGTAAAGCTTTGGGTAGCTTATTGCGATTTCCGTGATGTTGAAACCCAAAAAATCTTGGGCAAGAGCGGCTTTACTATTTTCAAGTAACTCCAAGGTGCTTTTCGGAATATCTGAGATTAGGTACTTTGCATGTAGGAATTTTTCCTCTTTAAAAACTGGGTATTCGCCGGGTTTGGCTCTTTTAAAGAGTCTCCCGAATCTTCTAAAGAAAGACTTGAATTTCCTGCTAAACGTGCCCCACCCGGACTCCCCATACACTTTACTGGAAAGTAAAAAGTCCCTCGAGTTCCTTTCAAATGAATTTGTTGAAAAAGTAATTGCCATGTTGTAGGGATTTATGTACTCAAAGAATAACTTGATGTACTTGTAGTCGACTTCCTCCAGCTCGTAAGGAACTACCAGAACATTTTCCGGAGAACATTTCGTTTCCAAGAGCGACACAACAATATTCTTTGAGTATCTGTAGTAACCAGTGCTTTTAAATTGTTTCAACAGGCCTTGTTCCACACGTCTAATTTGCTCAACCAGGTACTTGTTGTATTTTGCAGTTTTGATTGCATTCAATGTGCCGAACACTCCCTGGAGTACCCGAACTAGTATGCTTCTATTTGAATCCACCAGGATAATTTTCACAACCAGGTTGGAAAATCCGGTATCGCTATTAAAAACTTCCACCTCTACATCTCTGATCCAACCATTTTTGCCCATGCTATTAAGAAAACTTCCGTAGAAGCGCTGGACCAGGAAATATCTGATATATGAGACCAGCTTGAATCTCCATAGACGGTTCTGGGTTGGAATTGGGAACTCCAAAGTAACGTAGCCTTCAGGACTTCGAGATGAAACTTCCAAAAACTTTCCAACTAAGGTGTCATAGGGATGGGTTACGTTCCCTGAAAGCTCCAAAGGGGTGGCCGGAGTGGATTTAGTATTAACCATCGTTGAAAACCCCTTCCTCACCAGCTCTTCAACAGTATCTAAGCTAAGGCTGGTTGCAATGCTCAAAACCATAAGATGAGGACTGTAATACCTTCTCTTGAACTTTATAACTTCCTCGTGTATAGAAATGTTGTTCTTCAGAGGTATCTCTCGCAAGGTCTCATTGGTCCCGTATGGGAATCTGTGGAAAGAGTGAAGTGGATTTGAGAGACTCCGCTTTAGCTGTCGTTCCTGCAAAACTCCAACCTCCGAAAAAAGTGATGCCATTTCTGAAGTTTCCGATATAGATCTATCTAGAGACTCCCAGGAAAAATTACTTTTCAAGAGTCTTTTAAGGAAGGCAGAAAAAGAGCTTTGGAAGAACTTAGATTTAATATTGTAGGAGTAAAGAGTAGAAAAGGGTCGAGAATCGACATTAAAGTAGCCGTTGTTGTCATCCAGAAGCTTTCTGAAGTCAGAGTCCCCATCAGTAGTGTTTTCCTTCTTTTTGAAGAGTTCTTGAGTAAGTAGGAATGAAACCCCATCTACTCCCACTGGATCGTGGGCGGACCCAACTTCAATTCCTAAAGTGAGGGAAGATGTATAAAGCAGACTGTTTGAAAGTAGAAACACTTTCAACCCATTCTCCAACTTAATGAAGCGGTACTTGTTCTCGTCCCCAGGATACTTTTTGAACTGCCGATCCTCAATTCGCGTGGGATTTTTCAGAGAGTGCTCAACTTCACTACTAGTAGTCGTATTAATAAAGCTGTCCATAGAGTCCAGGCCATACAAGCAATCCATCCCAAATAAACACTTTTTCCCACTCTCCTTGAGCTTGGCCAATTCCTCCTCTGCGTGAAGCTTTTCCTTCAAATCTTGGATCTCTTTGGCATCCTTATCATCAAAGGTTATGTGTTCCTCTGTTTCATCGATATCAGTAATATTCATATAGACAAGATCTCCTATGTCGAAGTTGTTGATTTGTTTTCCATTCTCATCAGTGATAACCTCAATAAAGCTTACAAGAGCCGGTTTCGGGATAGCTTCTGGATCCCAGAACTTGCTTACTTCCATATTAAGCACACTCAATAGAAAGAACCCCCCCACTGAAATAAGTAGTTTCTTTAGAAAACACATATTTATATAAAACTCTCCAGAATAAACCATTTTGATGATTACTATATCCGTAACTGCAAAAACTTCACTCAACAAAAATCAGAAATAAAAACCAGAAGAAAAGACCATCAGACTTCCAAAGAGGTTTTCAAAGTTTTTCCTCATTTCACTCCAGTTACATTCAAACTTGATCTCTTTAGCCTCTTAATCTAACTTTAGTAATTCCAGGCTTAACCCCCTACTACACATATCCCACACCCCCACAAATATTTTGCAATTTGTGACTATAGACAGTTCCTAATGTTTAATTTTCCTATCTAGTGTTAAAACGACAAAATTTCTGTTTCTCTTATTCCATTCACAATCTTTCTTAATTTCCACGAATCAAGATGAAATAATACTTTACTCGAAAGTGCCAAAAGCCCGCCTGTGTGCATTGCTTTTAAAAGACAACTCCAAAGAGTTCGAAAGAAACAAGAGTCAGTCCACTATAGGTAAGCTAAAGGCACACAGATACATTTAAAACAAATAAGTTTACATATACCTACACGGAGATTCGACCCTGCCTAAATTTCTAATGTTTCACGAGTTAAATTTTCTGCTTTCTTTGGCGTATGACGTATAGCTGCTGCCAAATCGGTGCATTCTCGAATCAATAAGTTACCTGAAGGGCCCTTAAAAATTAAGGAGCTAAGTTGTAAAGGTCAACTGTTGCTCATTAATGTCGTATAGACTGTCCACTGAGGAAAGTCTTGTGAAGCCTACAGGCAGGTAAGTCTCCAGATCTTCCAAAAGTTCATAGTTTGTATTCTGGGACTGGTAGGAAATGAACAACTTCGACGAAGTACTGAAATATTGCCAGTATTTGAAGAACTTCTCGAATGTCAGCGAATCCAAGAATTCCAAGTAATCCGCTCTCCAGGAACAAGAAACGTGAGAGAGTCTGAAGGGACCCGTCTGAAAAGGACTCTGGAAGAGCAAATCATCCAGCTCCGAGTGTTCGAAGCGGAAATTCCCGTTCTTGAGGACAGAGGTGCCTTCACTGTTTTCTGCAGGGAGTTCACCCTTTGAAAGTAGAAATATGAATTCTTTGGCCTTCTGGACTTCGGCCTTGGAAATCAGCTTTGAAGGTCTGGAATAGTATGCCTGGAAGAAGTTTAGGAGGAGCTCTGAAAGTTCTCGAATATTCTTTGAAAGAGATTGGAGTTTGAATTCGAGCACCAAATACTTGCCAATAATAGCTCTTGGTAGAATCTTAAGGGAGCAATCTGGACACCGATTTTCAGAGAACTCCAAAAAGTGTTTATAAGAGTTTAGTTCAGCAACTACTTGTAGAAAGCCCAGGTTTTGTTCGCTGAAAAATCCATAGTGAACCTGGAGAAACACAATGTTGAGCTTGCTTTTCTTGCTCGGATCGGCATAATAAAAGTAGGAGTTGCTGTAATTGTAGGGTAGTTTGCTCATTTCGTTATAGGTTTGTCCTGAGTACTCTTGATTCTTTGAATTACTCATCTTAGATTTATTGGGAAGACCTGATTCGGATTCGGCTTTTGCGTTTGCAGATGTTTTCGAGACCTGCTGGTCCCTGCTCCCTTTAGGGTTGGAAACTGAACCGCAGTTCTTTTTGGTTGTAGATCGGAGGTTTCTATTTTTGGAGTCAGACCTTACCCAAAATTTCACATCAGGGAGGTCATTCTGGTTAGGAGGAAGGTAAGCTTGGTTGGAGTCTTCCGAGTGGTCTGGATCAAAGTCTGACTCGTTCTCGGAGGTTTCCAGGCCCCTTACATTGTGTATAAATCTAGATAGTAAGTATTTAAGCTGAATCGGGGTGGCGTTTCCAAATACAGACCCTGAAACTGCAAAGTTGCGCAGGAAGAAGCTTACAAAGCTCGAAAGAGACTGCAGAGTGGCTCTGGAAACTTCTTCTTCAAGTCTACTGGCCATTACAAATCCTGGGTCAAGAAGCTGATAAGATAGAGAGAGAACTTTCAGGTTCTCATCTTCCGAGTTTAGTTGACTAACTAGGTTCATGAGACGTACTTTTGCGGCCTGGAAGTTGTTTTGTTTGACTAACTTTGGAAAATTAATAAGAAAACTCGCCATTTCGTCCATGACTTCCGGGAAGACCGAAGAAAACCCTGTCCAAGTGAACTCAAGACCATAGTAGAATTCCTGAAGTTCCCAAAGATGGTAGCTGTTTTCAAATAAAAAGCTTTCCCTCAAATTTCTTGGCAGAACCTCGTACAAAGTACTTTGGAACAAGAATGTCAAGACAATGAGCTTCTCTGGACTCTTGTATTCTTTTGGAATCTCCTCTGGTAACTTCAGTCTAGCCAATATCACCACGTCAGAAGTACTAGAGGATGGTAAGTAGCATAAACTCTTCGTAAAGGGTGCTATCTTCGTAGTGCTGAGAGCGACATCAAGGTCTCTGGGAGAGAAAGGAGCCGGAAGATGCAGATCCGAAACCAAACTGGTTCTATTCAGGACCTCTGAGAACTCCAGGTCAGAAATACCCTTAAGTTCCTTGAAGTCCTTGAGGGCCGAATAAAGCGTTACAGGGAACTCTTTCCGTGGAATCTCCTCCGTAAATATTATAAAACTTCTCGGGAAGTTAAGGTCTACTTCGGGCATTTGAATTTTTAGGAAGTCGTTGGCCAGAGTGGAGTTAACAAGCTGAATAGCGCCTAGAACCTTCTGGGGAATTTCCTCCAGTATGTACTTTCCTCCAAGGTACTTCTCGGTGAGAAACTTTGGAAAAACCCCTTCTTTCTTCCTGTGGAAGAACTCGTTCACGCCTCTAAAAAAAGAATAAACCGACTTCCTTGTCTGTTGCCACCTCCCGTCGAAGAAGGTCGGGCTAGAAAGGAGGAGGTTAGAGGCACTCTTCTTGAATTCCTTCTTCTCTAAGATCAAAAAGAAGTTGTCGTGTTTTAAGAAGTCCAGAATTTCAGTCACGTGCTTGAAATCCAGTTTGCCCATACGGGAGGGAGCCTGAAGGACTTCCGGAGGCTGGCAGTTATTCATTATAAAGACACTTGTAATTCTCCTTGAGAGCTCCGGATAAAGAAGACTTGTCGAGGCCTCGAGAAGCACTTGTTTCTTCTTTCTAATTTGGTTTATAACAGTTTCCGAAATGGGAACCTCTCTTATCAGTTTCAGGAAGGAGAGGGTTGCTTCAATAACCTTGAGTATGTTCTTCTCTCCCTTGGAAGAGAGCTTGAACTGGAGAATGAAGTTAGAGAACCCGTTTCCATTCACCTCCACCATGTCTTCTAAATCCAAAATCAGCTCACTGCTGCTCAAGAATCCATGCAGACTATGCTCTGAGTAATTTGTGAAAAAGAAGGATATATACTCAGCAGGCTTGTACTTCCATAGTGGGACCTGGTGGGGAATTGGAAATACCATGGTTAGAACTGGAGTCTCCACGGGAGACTTCACCAGAATCATCTTGCTCCTCAAGTCACTGTATGGATGTGAAACTCCGCCGGAAAGGTCAAATGGAGTAATAACCCCCTTGTTCAGATTAGGTACATCGTCAAAGAAGGTTCTCACCAGGTCTTGAAGCTCATCCAAACCTTTTTCAGAAACCACTGTAAGAGCCATCAAATTGGAACTGTAGAACAATCCGTAAAATTTAACCAGTTCGAAAAGAAGAGCTTCTTCATCTAACCCGGAGTTCTCTCTTAGAATCCGCATATCATTCATATGATACCCGTGATTAACGTGTCTTTCAGCGGAAAGTTCTCTCAGAATTTGTTTAAGTTTGTTGGAGTGAAATTCCTTCTGACTGTCGAATTCAGACTCTAGATACGACATCGCCGGGTCCAAAAAAATCCTTTTGGGCTCAAAACTCCTCAAAGTCGCCCCAAACCTCATTAGGGCCTCCGAGAAGTACTCCTGCTTCACGGAAAAGTAGAACTCTGTCAAAAAATAGTCCACCTTTATCCTGAAGTCCCCGGAGTTTCCCGAGATGAATAGGCTGTGCGGAGAGTTCTGGCTAAACTCGGATCTTTTCCACTCAAAAAACAAGATCTCACTGGCCAAAGCAGCTAGTCCCGGGAATTTCTGAGGTTCCATGGAACTCCCAACTCTAACTCCTAGTGAAGCCGACGGAAAGTTGCAAGATTTCTGCGAAACCAGGAAAACCTGCATCCCATTTTCAAGGGTAATAAAGCTGTACTTGTTCGTATCTTTATTCGATTTTTCAAATTCGTCGTCATCGAAATGCTGATTGGTCCTCTTGACACTCTGTTTAGCTCTATACTCCGAAATCCTGTTAAGTCCACCAACAACGTACTGGGCGTCCAAGGCCAAGGAATCGTTCATTATGCTACTAATCCCTGGTTCTATTAGGCCGCTGTCATTTAAGGAAGGGTTCCCTACCAGGGGGGTGGCTATGGATCCCGAATGCCTTTCCACGAAAAGCAGGGAAACCAGCAAAAAGCCGACCAATCCCCGCTTAGATCCCATCTCCTCACTCAATCTTGAAAAAAAGGGGCGAAATAACAAAATGATTGCGAGAAAAGCTTCACTACTTGCTTGCTAGCTCGGCTTCCCCCAGTTCGTATTCACGCCAATTGTATCCACAAACTGGGTACTTCTATCGCGCTCGTATGCATTCAAACTTGTGTCCGCTGATAAAGATCAAATTTATCCAGTAATCCCACGAGAAATACCGTCTCTTTCTGTCTCTCGTTGATTTCTATTTTTATTTTTTACTTATTTTTAGCTTTCCGTACCCAATCCTAATTACCGCTGGAATTTAACTGGGCCTTAGAGATTTGCCCGGAACATTTTTTTTTATCCAAAGTCACCAAAGTATAACTAGTCTCTCGTCCAAGCCCCAACACCTCCCACTAAAACAGTAAAATCAGAGACTACTGAATGTCACTTCAATTAAAACTTTACCTGGGTTCTTAACCCTTTCCCACTTTAGTTCTCCAAATGTTATTCAACCGAGGCTAAAAAAGCGGCAAACTGTGTGATTATTGTGGCACCTTTGCAAAGTGCATGTAATAAACTTCTCCCAAACAACGGCGGATATGGAAAGAGGACCGTGGCGAAGAAGAACTTGAGACGGAAAGGGAAACAATACGGGCTGAAAAGGGTAGGGATAAAAGAAATCGGAGAAATGCCTCTCAGAAGTGAACAATGCGGCTAGAGTGCCTTGTGGGAAATAAAGGAAACCAGGACGAGAGACGTGGCCAAGAACGAATCCGGACATCTATAGCAGGCAAGCAGATCTGAAACAGTGGAGAAAACTCAAATAGGCATTGTTTTAAATGGTTAAATTGGAATACGTATCCTCATTTCACCCTACGAAAAAAAAAAAGTGTCTTCTCCTTTGAATAAGCAAAATAGTGACCCTGCGCCCCAAGCCAGGGCCAAAAGACCTGTTAAATTGAGTCCTTGAACTGGTAAATGGACTTCATCCTGGTGTAACCTTCGGGGACGAACTCTGATATGCCTTGTTCCCGGTCGTTATAGTTCCTGTTTGACTGGATTGCGATTAAAATGGTCGGAGCGGCTCTGAAGGATTCCAAAAGGTTAATGAATCCAGTGTAGCTAAGCTCTTTGAGTAGTTTTGCCTCCCGAATCTGCCAGTCTGGAACAAGATTAGATCTGATGATCCTATCATAGTGGATTTGGGCGAGTTTGGTGGGGTTTAGGGAGTCCTGCTGAAGCTTGCTTAAAAGCATATTCTTGAGGGAGAGAAAGTCTTTCTCAAAAAAGACTTTTTCAGGCTTGAGAAAGTAAAGCTTGAAGAATTCCAAAACCGTATTTACAAGAGAGGCGATTTTACCGGAAAGGAAGGTAACACTGATTTGGAAGCTCGCCACTTCAGGACTTAAAAAGAGAGTCCCAACTTTGGTGGAGCAGTGAATCGATTTTCTGTTCGCAATAAACAACTTTAGCGCCTTAGAAAAGTCCACTAGCTCCAAAAGGTCCAAAAGCACCCTGTTCTTCTCGCTTACCGCTCCGAGACTGATATAGAGGAGAATACTATTAAATGGATCCGTGTTTGATACCCTCATCTTAAACAGGTAATTCCGGTGGAAGAAATCAGGCAATATGCTCATGTCTATCAGTCTGCTGTTGAAAAGACTCCCTCTGTTCTCCGGCCTTCTGAATATCGGCTCATTTAACTGGCGGCTCATACTTCCCCTGTCGTCCCCGTAACTGCCAAAGAGCATCTTGATTTTCTCCGAGTTGATTAGCTCTACAGAGTTGAAGAACTTACTCGTTGGCCTGATCATCTTAATGAAGCCGTTGAGGTAATTAAATATCTGGGACGGAGTACAGTTCCCAATAACTATTCCGTGCACTTCTCCGTATTTTAAAAGCACCTTACCAAATACCTTAATGTCCTCAAAGCTCAATAGTTTGGCATCGTTTTCCAGAGCCCAAGGCTTAATACTCTCCAGGTGTAAAATCTGCAGAAGCTGCATTAGAGAATACTCTTCGTTATTTGCATTACTCAGTCTTCCCAGCAACTTTTTCAAAGTCACCATAGACTCCTCAAAGTACGATTTCTTCAGGGTTTGTTTGAAATTCACCAAGTTATATACAAAAGTATCGATGAAATCATCAAAATACTTAGTGTTACCGTCCCAGCTGAGTTGTAAACCCGGAAGGACTCTTATACTCAAGAAATCCGAATAGTCCTCCACCACCACTCCTCCGTCGATATTGGAGTCTTCCATGGATAGAAATAGAGAGTTCTTGAAGAGAAACGAAAGTAATAGTAGCTTCTGTTTGTCCATATTGAGTAAAAGGAGGTCTGTTGAGTTGTTGATATCAAATGGAATAGTCATGTCAATTCTGAGAGACAATGTCGGAACCTTATTAATAAGTGGCATGTAGAAGAAGGAATCTGTATCAAACCTGCCAGATAGATCTCCTTTCTCCAATTCCTCACTATACTTTTCGAGGCCGGTGGTAATAAGCCTGTCATCATATTCAATGAAATCGCCTTCGACCTTCTGGCCGTCCTTTCCCAATTCTTCATAAAAACCCTTCTCGCTCCTTTGTAGATCCCTAGAATCCCGCGTTCTCTCACCGTCACCTTTTCCCGTCTGAATGACAGCCGAACTCTCGGTTTCCTGAAGATCCTTCTGCAAACTAATACCTGGATTTGCACCATTCTCCGAAAGGGCTTCTCTAAGTGACACGGGAAACTGTCTGCCCTTCTCATTCTCATCAATGTAAATTTTACTGTAGGTTTCTTGGGAAAAGTCAAACAGCTGGATCTTGAGATCTTCGAGAGCTATCTTTTCGGTCACCTCCATTAGCCTTTTTCTCAAGTAGAATGGAAGTTTCTCTTCGGAGTAGTAGAGATTCTTGGAGGACTTATAGGTAACACTTTCGAAATTCACTCCAAACCAGCTCAGAAAAAACCTCGAAATCGTATAAAACCCACTAAAGACGTAGCGCTCTAGAACCTGGAGGGGTGAATTGGAAAAAGATTTGCTTAACCTCAAATAGTAGGAGGCCCCGTTCCTGATAGACCTTACTGGGTAAGATATGACCATGTTTTCAGGTCTAATGAAGCTTATGAACTTCCGGATATGCTTACTTTCAACTTTCTCCATTACAAATGGAGCCACCAAGACATCTTTGGGAAAGCATCCTGTTTCCAAGTAGGATCTTAGGATGAAGTTTGCTTGATCAACATCCAGCTCCAAATACAAGTTCATAAGCTCAATAGAGGTTTCCTCTCGAATGTACTGGAGAATCTCTTCGGAAAACTCCTGTTTGGAAATGAGCTTGACGGTTGAAAAAAGAGCCTCCAGAATTTGGAAGATGTGCGCAACTCCCTCCTTTTGTAATATAATCAGAATTACAAAGTTGGAGTACCCCTCATCGCTGTTTTCACACCCAGAAGATAGAGAGCTGATCCAGCCTCTTGACCTGAGAGCCCCGATAAGTCCCTCATCGGACTCGTCGTCTAGATAGAAAGAAAGGTACTCAGAAAGCTTGTACCTCCAGAGACTTTTTTGGTAGGGAATGGGAAAGGCAAGCCTCAATTCCAGCTTCTCTGTCTTTTCTTTTGTTGCCGCAATGTTACCCCTGTGCTCGAGGTATGGGTTGCGGCTAAATCTGTGAACATTAATGAGCTCTTCCATTGTTAGGTTGGAACTCCTGATATTTCCAAAAAAAGTCTTGACCAGAGAAGTCAGATAGTCCATGTTCTCGTTGGAAACTACGGAGAGAACTATCATTCCTCCGCTATAATACTTGTTAAACTCTTCCCCGAGGACCCTGTCCAGGTTATTGTACTCATAAAAATATTCATCTGCAATGTTCGGGTTTGCCCCAATCCTGTAGCCTCTTTTAATGTCCTTCTTGTTTGAGTTTCTGTTGGTTAGTACACTCAGGTACCTATGACCAGGAAGATTGCAGTAGTTATTCTTATGAACCACCGCCTTTAGGCCCTCGACCGAAGTGCATCTTCTCCTGATCTCCTCCCTGGTAGATTTCTTCAGAGAAAGCAGGGATTGGGAGTCTGTCTCCAAGGGTCTTGAGAGAACTTCTCCAAGATCATGCAGAACGTCTACAAAGTCTTCGTTGAAAACTTCAATATTGATTTCAGTCCCATATCCCGTTACCACTCCCTCCACCATGTTTTCCAGGTTCTTAAAGTAAAGAGGATTCTTCCGCTTTCGTTTCTTAAACTTAATCTTTGAGACTATAAGATTCTTCAGTAAAAGGGAGATACCTTTCATGCTTTCAGGTTCATTAAAGGCGCCGTACCTGACTACTATAGCAATGGAAGATTTGTAGAGAATAGGCTTGGAGACAAGAAAAGCTTTAATTTTGTTCTCCAGAGTGATGTACCTGTATTCGCCCTGATCATCAGTCAACCTGTTAAAGTTCTGGTTATTTACATCTTCGAAGTCATTAATATCATAGTATAGAGACCTCATTTGGGAGAAAGAGCTCATTTCTTTAAATCCATCCAGTACAAAAGGACTATACGAAACTATGTAGCTAAAAGTGTCGTTTGAGACGAACTCTGAAACCTCAAATGAGTTATTTTTAATGAAATTTGGATCCAGGAGAGAGAGAACTGGCCCTAAGAGAGTCGCAGCTAGAAACGCTGCTAGTAGGAAACACATGGCTTGAAACACTTCAATACCCTACAAGAGCCGTCCTGTTTCAACTTTCTCAGACTCACTCAGTTTATTCAAACCTGGACTCTTTTCAAATATATTCGAATTTCTTGACGACATAAATAAACCAAATCCAAATATTCACATCTTCGAACCCATATCCAGTTACTCTCACTAATGAACCTTGATATTCTGGTTCCTGAAGGGTGGCTGTTTGCTTTTTTTTTTTCTGCGTTGGGTTGGCAAATTTTACCAATTACTGAAATAATTGAAATCTACTTATTTTGGCGCCAAATCTTTTTAGACATTTAAACTAGTCCGATACCTTATAGTGAATAGAGTTGGCAATTTTTCGGTTTCGAATCCCAGGAATAGATTTTATCACTAGCTCTTTTATTTTGAGTTGTTCTTGGTGAGATTGATTTCAAATTTAGACCAAGAAGGTCCGGAGCTCCAAGTCGAGAGGTCCGGATTCTTAGGCAAGAACAGAGACACACCGGTGTGTGTGATCATTATTACATCGAAATTTTCCTCTTTGGAGCTAATTAAGTGTCTCTTCCCTTCAGGTACCCACTTATAGAGGACGGTAGCTTCTCATAGATGTACTTGGTCCCGAAATAAAAATCCTGCCTCTGCTTGATATACTTAACTCCAAATTTAGGTAGTAGATCTCTCCGAATCAAGTAGAGGACTGAATAAAACATTCTGAGGAAGTACCAGCATTTTCCTTCCTTCATCTTCGAGTTGAGTTTCAGAATGTCCGTTCCTTTAATTGAAATAGGTTCATTACTGTACAAAATTATCACCATATTCTCGACACCTAGATACCTGGATAGCTGATTTTCCAACTTCTGCTCTGACAGACTTGGACCAGATGAGCTGCCATTTGACCCCTTAATCCCGAGACTTGTATTTCTACTCACCTGGTTAACTGCCTGTAACCAAACCTCTAAAGTTTGTATGAGATTGAACTTCTGTACCCTTTCTCTGGAGTTCAGAGACCACTTAGATTCTAAATTAAGCATTATATTTGAATATCCATTTTCTCTGCTGTACTCTAAATCAAAATCCAAATTTGATACCCACGTTTGGCCTTTGCAATAGTTTTTAAATAGTTCACTTCCGTTGATAATTTGTTTTATATACCCTACCAGTTTACTCTGGTTCCCTCTCATCTCCCCTACAACCGGGAACAAAAGAGTCATCCTGTTAGTCACTCTGTTACTGTTTACCTGGAGAATTCCTTCTGTTAAGGCCGCAAAGGGGTTTCTTCTTGTCAAAGCTTTCAGGTGATTAAAGCCAGAATTGGGAACCTTGATTCTCCTAAACGAGCGTTTTACCAAAGTCTCCATTTTTTTCAGCCCCACAAAGTTCTTATTCACGAGGATTTCGACCCTCTCAGGCCGGCTTCTAAAAAAGTGATTAAAATCCTTTGAAAAGACTCTCCTGTCCCTAATTCCAGAAGCGCATTCCTTCACTTCTCCATAGATATCCCTGAATCCCTCCATCTCACTGCTTTTATCTCTAAAGTTGTCATTCAAGACAGTGAGAAACAAGTTTTTCATAAAGTTATCCGGCATGAAGTGTTGGTTTCCATCCACCTGCAAATTTAATAGATATTTGCTGATCATTTTTTCCCGTCTCAATAAATTACTACTGAAAAACGCGGATATATAATCCAAAGTGAGCTTCAGTTCCTTTACATCTGCTCTTTTGGGTTCAACAAAGTACCTGGTTTTCTCTGCATACAAGTGTCTCTCTGTGATTAAGTTGCTTATTCTACTGAGATATTCCTCAAAAATTCCCCTTTGATGTATTTGGAAATGTCTGCTAAGTAGCAGCAAACACTTATCTGAGCTCGAGAGTGAATTGTAGTATAATGGATTCACCTGACTCCCGAATTCTACGTCAAAAACAATTTTTGGGGCTTCCACCTCTTCGTATGTAAGTTTAATATGAATATTGCCAACCAAAAATTCAACGGAGTCAGAACTTTTGTTTTTGGTCTTCACCAATAGACTGACAAAGGTCCAAAGTTTCTCCTTTGAATTCACTTCCGGAGGTCTGGTTTCCAGCAAAAATCTATTCTTTTCAATCCAAGCAGGGCCCCTGTCTGACTTTCTGGAGCTCCTTTTCCCCGCCGGCCCTATATTCCATGGACTTCTGAACAAAATTATCAAAACCCAAATTCTCTGGAAGACATTCAGAGCCAATCTACCACGAAACTTCATTTGCACGGCTTTTACCCGTTTTCTCTTGATACTTTTCTTTTCTTCTGATACAGCATTACCTTGGAGATCTCGAATTTTAGTCTAATTGGGGAAAAAATATATTTTTTTCTCCAAATCATCTGCCAGACTCAAAAAAAAAGACAATTTACAACGAAATTTCACTTGTTACTCCGGGAGACATAAGAAACTAATTGGAGGTACTAAATTAAGCTATATTAAAACTGGGCTCAATAAGAAATAACCCTGAATACTCAAGTTTCGGACCCTGAATGAAATCCGCATTTTTTCCTACATTTATCGTACTCATTATAAACAAATTTGAGATCAAGAATAATGGCGAAGCTGTAAAGCCAAACATGCATTTATTCGGAGATATACAAAAGGTTCAATAAGGCTCTCAGGATGGAACTCCTTTGGCAGCCTTCTTTTTTGCACAACTGTGTGTAAAAAGCCACTAATTGAATATCCGGTTATGGAAGTAAAAGGCCTTGACTTGAGGAACCTCGAAAAGGCTACCCGGAGCTTTAATCTTAGTGAAACCATCCGGGACAAATTTTCTTGTCTTTCTTTTGATCACCTTGGGAGTATTTTCTGACATACATGCAATAATTAGAATAGGCGCACAGTTGAGGGAGGTTGAGAGCCAGACTCTGAATTGTTGGTAAGAAAGAGAGCGTAGATCTTGAAGAATTTCCTTTCTGGAATTGTAATCAAAAGATCTGTCGAAGGTGCTTTTGAGGAGGAAGTTAATTGTTGAAAATAATGAGTTTTCTTGCTCGAATGCCTCAATTCTTTCAGATAAGGCCAGATTGAATAGCTCTTCCGAGATAATGTTGGGTGATAGTTCTCCAAGACATTCCAGAAGTGCTTGAACAGTTTCTTCGATGCTATGACTGTCCGTCCGGACTACGAATGAGTACGATAGCATCCTTTCCAATATCTCTCCTATTTGTGAGTTAAAATCATAAGCAATTTGCTTCTTTTGCCTAATATACTCAAATAGGGTGTCAAAAAATATCTGGTTCAGAATTTGTAGCTTAAAAGCTGTGATTGTTTCTTTTTTGAAGAAGATGGATAGACGAATCAAATTGTGTTTAACTTTGGGGTTTGAGGAGAGAAAATAGATCCTGTTTTTGTCTGGAGGTATTGAAAAGAGGTCAATGAGGTGGAAGCTATTTTGCTGGGACTCTCCTTTAAAGTAAAGATTGGATTCTTTATTTTGAATGAAAAAAATCTGGTTGTAATAGGGCTTTCGGAAATAGTCACTGTTGGGAGAATCTCTCACAAAGATTAGAGACCTGGAAAGCTGCTCAGAGTTTTCTTCTCTAAGAGAGGTGGCAAATTCCGTGAAGACGGTCTTAAGAGAACTGGGTTGTATGGCACCCACAAAGATCCCCTCAAAGAGACAATTTTTTCTGAAAAATTTGGACACCGCAAGAATTTCTTCTAGCTTAGCTTTCTCTATAAATTTGATAAATGTGTCTGAGTCTACTGAGCCAGAGCTGAGGACTCTCAGTTCCACTTCTTTTGACAGCTCCGCATACGTAAGCTGGCTCTGAATTTTGGTCTGTTTTACAACAGCAGCACTCTTGGCCACTTCAAATTGCTCCCTACTGAGCTTTGATATAGACTTCAAGGATTTTGCGAACTCGAACAAAAGGTTAGAGATGCTGAAAGGTTTACCCAAAATATAGCACTCTATTCCAATCGAAAAGCTTGGAAAGGAGCTTTTAAATGTGGGGTAGATTTGAAAGTTAACTCCCTCTCTGGAAAGAGATTCCATGTTCAGGTTAATTCCGAGTCTGCTCAGTTCCAAGAGCAACTGTATCAGGGCCATTGAGTGGAAGACATTTTTAATGTAAAATCCCTTTAGAGAGAACAAGTTTGCTGATTTTTTTCCAAAAAGAGGTGGAATTACCAGCCTGAAAATCAAAAGCGAATTTGGAAAGGCCCTTTCAGGTACGAAAAGATAGAACATCCCCTTCCAAAAGCTTGTAATTTTCATTTTATTGGAAATTGCGAGACTTCTCCATTTAGAGGGTCTTAACTTTTCAAACTCACAGGCAATGTCGAGAAGAATAGGGGGATCCAGCTTAAATGTTGCCTCGAGACAGGGGTTCCTAAACTCTAGCAGAGAGAAAGCTTGTTGGGGGAGAACAGGGTTGGAAAAATCCAATCCGGACTCGGCCTTGACCTGGTCAATCTCCGAAATCAATAGCTGTGAAAGGTCCCAAATTGAATATCTCGTTCGGAAGTGCTTTTCCGAAAGCAAGCACTTTGCCTCCGGAAAGAGCACTTTACCAGAGGGAATAAATTTGGAAATGCATTCCTTTACTCTGTTCTTGCCTTTTTTATAGGAAGGGTGGTTCGATTCCAGAATAAGCCCATTTTTCCAAAGTGGTTCCAGATCGAAACCCGAACCAATTGCGAAAAGTACTAACTTTTCGGAGTTTAGGTGTCCCATTAGCTCTTTAAAGTTTTCTTCGGAAAGGTGGCCTTTGTGCAGGCAAGCAGAGAAGAACCTCTCAGCAGGACTTTTGGTCTGGTGGAAGCAGTTCAGAAGGTCCAAAAGCTGGACTGAAGCCAAGTTTTCTTGGATTTCGCGGAACTCAGATTGGTCTCTGCAGGCGATACGCCGAACATACTCCTCAATGAATGGAGTCTTTTTTATTGTTTGGATGGCCAAAAAAACCGCAAGAATTACTTTTCTAAGACTTGAGGCTCCTTGTATTGTTAGAAACAGAGAAATAGTAAGGTACGAGAATCCAAGCTGAGAATATACCTCATTCAAAGATATATCAAAACAAAGTTCCCTCTGAATCAATGTTTCCATCTGCCCTTGACCGCTGATAGGAGAAAAGAGAAAACTCAAATACATACAGAAACTTCTTGAAATTCCAAACTCCTTTCTTGGTAGCGGAAACAAAAAGACCAGCTCTCTTCTGTCAGTGTTTAAATTTATTTTTGCTAGTCTCCTTGCCATCCCTTTGAAAGGAAACTCCGAATATTTGGAGAGAGACTCCGGACTTGGAGGAGGTTTTAATGCTGATTTTACATCCGAAAAGTACTTGAGTGAAAGCTCTGAAATAACTTCGAGTTCAAGACTGCTAAAAATTACTAGAGTCATATTTCCAGACCCATAGTAATTACTGAAGAACTGGATTGCTCTTTCCCTCAGAGAAATCCCTTTTTTTTCGGGATCTGTTAACAAAGTCTCAGAATTTCCATAATAGAACTTCCTGTATATGTGATCTTCATCAGAAAGCTGTTTCAAGACATGCTCCAAAATTGTAACGTAGTGATTGGTTTTTGAGAGAAACTCGCCATCAATTATATTGATTTCCTTCGAAAGGTATTCCTTTGGAAATAAGGGTGACTTAAAAAACTGGCTAAACCGGTCCAGAGTTTCTTCTAAGAATTGGTTAGGAATTGAAACAGAGTAGTGAGTCATTGTGACGTCTGTTGCTGCATTGGTCCCTCCTCCATGACTCCTCACAAACCTGCCAAATTCATTTTGGCCTGGAAACCGCTCTGTTCCAAGAAAAAGTGAGTGTTCCAGAAAGTGGGCCAGTCCATCCACTTCTCGGCCCTCCATTGCTGAGCCAACTTTTACTACCAGATTTATGCTTGTTCCTGATAGTTTTTCGCAAGAAACTAGAAAGTTCTCCAGGCCATTGCTCATTTTCTGGAATTTGCACTTGAAACTGCAACCCTCAGATTTCTCAAACCTGGAGTCCTCAACTACCTCCAAAACTCGGGGGTCTCTTCTTGTAACCTCCATGTTTCCACTTTCTCAACTTCCGGAAATTAGTAGGATTTGCTCGTTCCTCATGAATATAATTGAGATTTTGAATTTCGAGTTTATACCCGGACTAGGTGTTTCAATCACACATTTAGGCCCAGGCCACCTCCAGTACTCTTACTCAAACTGAAACTCTGTAACTTCAAAACTCAGGCTCGCGTTTTCCGTTTTCATTTTTTCCTCCAAAGTATGTTTGTCATGTACAGGCTTGGCGCCAAATGCATGCATATTACGAAATACGTGTTGTAATTGCACATAAAACGAACCCAATTCCAGGAAAAAAAAAAACAAAAGACTTCTCTTTCTCGAATCACAAAAGATCTTCTGAAAAGATTCTCTACAAAGAAAAGTCGGGTAAACGACGAAAGAATTCGTAGTAAAAGAAACAGTAGTGTAGAGCGATTTGAGAAATAAGTTAGTGGTAGTAGTGGAATAGTAAAAATTGCACTAAGGTCAGCCAAAAAATCAACTTATAGCAATACTAAAATGTATGATACAGAAATTTGTGGCTTTAAGAACGAAGAACTGTCCTTTTGGCCGATTCTTGCAAGTTTAGTTTAGCTTTGATGTACCTGGACTTAAGTTAAGCTTCTCAAATGGACTCGTCCATTCAAATTTATGCAGTGACCTTCTCGTCACCAGATAAATTCTTGTCAATTCTAGAGGAACTAGGATTGAATGACCTTATTTTTAGTCGATCGGAAATTTCTCCCTCTGAATAAATCTTCGTAAAGCTGCCGGGAGCGGAAACATCGGCCTCCTGGAGCTTAGAAATTGAAAGCAAAATCATAAAATGAGAATCTACCACCTTCTTAACATTGGAAGTAAACTGAGAGAAGGTGAGTTCCTTGAGCAAGGTATTCACTGACCTGAATTTAAAAAAATCGTTTCTCATATTTACAATCTCGTTGAAAATACTGCCAAAAACAGTGTCCCTTTTAAAGCCTTCCATTCGATACTTCCTTAATAGCACCTCCTTAACTCCACTAAACAAATCTTCATTTAAGATTTGAGAGCTCAAATAGAGTTTTTCCACTGTTTCTATTAGAACTTTATTCATTACAGAAGCAGAAAGGTTGAAAGAAACTGCCTCAAAAGTGATGAAAAGTGCATTTGTTGCAAATTTCTGCTCCTTAACGGAAATAGTCATGTCACTTAAGTTCTTTTGGTTAGCGGTGAGTCTATTGTTGCAAACATATTTAAGGAACTCGGCAAAAACAAAGGACTCTGGGCTTTCGGAGTCAACATACACCCAAAGAATTGAAATGTTGCTCTTTATAACTTTTTTTGAGGTCTTATTGAAAAAGAGTCTTGATTGCGGCTTGAGAGAAGAATAGTCAAAAATCCGGAGGTTCCCGCAAGTCGTAGATTTGGGCTTAAAGGACTTAGAGTACGACTTGTAAAGTGGGTTTCTAAAAGATATATTCCTCTTAGGATCTCTTTTCTTGCTTAGATTCTTCAAATTTAGTTTTAGGCTACGACCTTTTTTACCGATAATAGTGATCTTGGACTTGGTTCTTCGTCTTTGTCTTGATACCCCCGAAATTAGTCTGGTAGCCCTTCTTTTTGTTCCTATGAATAATCTCGAGATAGTTTTATGTTTCTGTGTCTGTCTCTTTCGATTAAGCCCATTGAACAACTTCTCCGCTAATAGTCCAAGGTACTTCTCAGCCTCCTTGGGGTAAAGATTTCCATAGGCGATTCCTGTAAGCTTGCTATCGATGAAAATCGTAGTAACCATTCTGCGAACCTCTTCAACTCTGATTCGATCGAGCTCCTTAATAATCGCCTCTTCTGATAAGTCTTGATTCGAATTCATTTTACTCAAAAAGTCCATAAGTATTTCCTTTGGATTTCTGGCTTCAATAACTTCTGTGTAATAAGACTTTAGGTAGATGACGAAGTCCTGGAAAACATTAGCATCCAGTTCATAAGTATTTTTCATGAATACTCCAAATCTCTCCAATACTTTCGGGAGGATATGGGGTGCTGCAGAGATCACAAAAGAAAAACCGAAGGAGTTTATCACCGAGTCACTCGGAAGATAAACTTTAGGGACTACTTCTGGTACTTGATTTCCAAAATCCCCGCTTATTTGGGTGGAAAAGCTCATAAAAAGCTCTCGTATGATTAAAAGGGCAGCCAGAGCTTTTGCAGATGGAATGGAAGCCACAATTCTATCTTCAAAGGGAAAAAACGCGTTCAATCCCAAGAAGACTTTTTCTTGTGGCTCCTGAGGAACGAAATAGAAGAAATCCTTGATTACTTCAAAGTTAGATACCCGGTCAGAGTTCTCTTTGAGAATTTCCCAAAGTTTTAAGGGGAACGAGGTGGATCTCACCCCCCTGTTGGAATCTATGGGAGCTTGCACATCTAACTTATCTGCTTCCTGAAACTCCATCTTTAGATCATTTGAAAGGGATTCTGGGTTTTCTGTTAAAATCTTAGACAAGCAAGGGTGCTGGCTCTCCAGGATATATTTCAAGCCGAAGCTGTTCTTAATTGAGCTTTTAATATTGTCTGGAGATACATTCATTATGGAGAAGTGGCGAAACTCAGAGAGTTCACTCAGATATTTTGCAAATTTGGAACAGTCTCTCTCTGCCAGACTCTGCTCAAAAAGCTTATTCTGTTCGGGAGTCCCTGTTTCAACCGGAATATCGCTGCAATCCAAAACTATAATCATGTTTTCCGGAGTAATTTCAAGGAGTATCTGGTCATGAAGTCTTATATCAAAAGGCTCGAACTCAAAATTCCCGAGAAGCAAGGAGTTGAAGGCGGTACTCTTGTGGGCAAAGTAGTTAAGAAGAAGGAACTTGGACTCCATCTCATCATTAACTTTAGAATAGGTAGCGTTTTTGAGGAGCTCTTCTTTGGATTTCCGAAAAAGATTCAAATCCGGTTTGGTCCGCTTGAGTCTAGAAATGACAGCAAAAAAGGCAGCCAGGAATACTGGAATCTTTGACCAGCTACCTTCGAGTAGTTGGAATGTAAAATTCAAAGTGGAGTACCCAAGAAAGTTGTTAACGACCATGCAAGATACCCGAGAGGCAAGACCTTTGAGAACCAGAAACTTTTTTAGAGAGCTATTTGCGTTTCCGCAAACATCATTCCAGATGAAGAAAGTAGGGTCTGACTTGGAGTAGGGAAAAAGGTAGTTCTTAAGCGGAAAAAAAAGTTTCAGAAAACCTCCAATATTATCCAACGAATAGAGAACTTTCCCGGTTGATTGTAAAAGCGGATTCTGGAGACCCAGAGTCGAGGGCTCCATGGGATTTTGCACGGTCAAGTCCTTGTTCTCAATCTGGCTAAATAGCTTCTCGGTAAGGTTTTTCATCTCCACAAGAGAGAGGTTGGACTTTAGGCTGAGAATCAGTCTGTTTGAACTATACTCCTTGGAAAAAAATTCCTTCATCCTCTTCCTGACGTCGACATTGTTTTCCTTCAAGGCCTTCTTTAGTGTTTGCCTGCTACAGAACTTATCTCTGTGAGCGGGACTCAGAGAGTGGGAGAGGATCCTGGTGACAGCAAGAGACTCCAATGAGGAGTTGGGCTTCAAATATTCAGACTCAATCAGATTTAGAGCCTTCTCCAGAACCTCATCATTAATCTCCTCCGGAAATTTAAACGCATCCGCCAAGTACCGCATAAGCCCTTCAAATAATCTAGAACTTGCTAAAATCTCAATTATCGCGTAAGTGGAGTAGAGGCTAACTTTCATATCCGCCGAATTGTCTATGGTAAAGTCTTTGAGTCCATAGTTCCTTTTCATTGAAGAGGAAGAAACCAAAACATTAAGTAAGAGATTTCCAAGCCCCTGAATATCTGTGGGATCCTGTGCGTACCCCACCTGGTTCAGTAGAGAAACCTCGCATTTTTCCAGGCCAGGAACAGAAGTCAAAATCACGGTTACTTTGTTCTTAAGTTGGAGAAGCTGGTAGGAGTTGCGTTTCTTAGACTCTATTTCCGAGACATGAACCGGAGACTGGTAAATCACACTTTCCTCAGATCCAGTCTCATGGGAAAGAGAGTCTGACTCCACTGTGCCAGACTTCAGGCCAATAAAGCTCAATGGAGGTCCTTCCCCTGGAATTTTCAATGGTAAATATGTGGAAAAGGTAGACAAAGCCACCAAAATGCTCAAAATCCATCTCATTTTTTTCATTTCTCCCAACAATGGAAATTTTCGTCAAGATATGACATCGCCATGAGGGTATATGGTGATGTGGCGCGCAGTTTCTACTTATTTAAGGTTAGATATTCGAATAAAGTAATCTTTTATAAAGGTTCCTCGCGGAAAAAAATCCACTAAGCAGAAATTCAGAGGCGCTTCTGTCCCTGGAACCAGACCCATAAATTAAGCAGATACTCCGGCCATTTCGGAGAAATCGCTTTAAAGGTCCCGACCCCTTACCAGCCTCTAAACGTTGCAAGGACCCCGATAAGAAGAGAATTTGCCCGCTTAAATGTAGGGTTTCCCCCAAGAATCTGCCAAGCGCCGCACGTAGCTTGCTTTGAAATCACAATAAGAAGTTAGGGTACATATACTAAGCATATGAAGATATGGAAGGAGGATCCGACATGTGGAACCCATGTGCGCGGTAGAAGGTGTAAGCAGCTCCCACCACAACCCAGAGTAACACGTGGCCCAATTCAGCACTGAGTACGGGCGGAGTGGGAGGCTCTGGAGAGCCGCAGGAAAGGACTTATGGGCGTTAAGAAGCATCTTTAGCGGCTGCGGGGGGGGGGGGACTCGGAACCCATTTCCCTTCAAACTTGGAACCGGTAGGTAGGGGCAATTTCATTCGACATTGAAAATCTTGATTTGATCGTAGGTCCTTACATTCTCAAGATTAAACAAAGAGTCGGATTGGTTGAATCTGGTAAAGTTCTTGGGAATGAATCTTTGGATAGCTTCAATCTCGTGGTTCTTGCTCCATCCCGGGGACTGAATTAATAGCAATAAATGGTTGGAGTTGTGGTAGACGGATTTCATCCAGTCCATAAACTCTTGATAGGAGAGATTCTCCAAAACCTTTATAATTTCCTGTCTTAACTTAAAGTTGTATCTCTTGTTTAGCATTTCACCCGCGAATTCCTGAACAATTGCAGAGAGAGTGTTAGGAGGATCCTGAAGGAAGTGGATATAAGCTTTCCTGGACGACTCAAAAAGGTCCCTAGATATCCTCTCAGTCCCGGGGGAAAACCATTCCTCCCAGAACTCTAACACGCTTTCTGCGAGGATCTTGGTGCTTCGGAGAGGAGAGGTTACGACGAAGTTTATGCCCGCAATCCTCCCGAAGAACTCTGAAAAATCGACGTTAGCAGAGTAGGAAAGCTGTTTCACCTTGTGAATCTCATTGTAGAACTCTCCGGAAATCAGCCTGTTCAGGAACTTGGTGAGCGCGACGTTCCGCTCTGAATTGTAGCCTATAGCAACATTGAGGACCACAGAACTGTACTGGAAATTTGGTTTGCAGGCATGGTAGTGGAAGATCTTAGTGCCTTTTCCAAGGGAAAGCAAGTCTATGACTTGGAGATTCTCAAGAGTATCTACTGAGTTCCCGGAGTAGTATTCGGATCTGAGGTGCCGGGGGACCAATTCGAGCTCGGAGTTCCTCAACTCACGTCGCCAGAGGAACATAAGGAGCGGCTGTATGAGAGACTTGAAGATGCCTAGAACCGAGCCGGGAAACAAGAGGTGGAAGCAGGATAATCTGGAGCGGAGGCTCGAAGCTTTAGTAGAAGCGGGTATGCCTGTTGAATCCATGGAGATTGTGGAAACGAAGCTTTCCAGAATCCGAGCTGACTTGAGAGGAGTCAGATTCCCGAAAACAAATCCCTCAAGCTTGAAGTTCTCAAGCATGAAATTTACGAAGTTTGCGAACTCTTGAAAGGTGATGCTCTCCAGTATGGCAAGGGAGCTTTCATAGGATATGTCTTGGTTAAAGTATATCTTCTTCATGATCGACTTGAGAGTGTTCCGAAACTCCGGAAACTTCACCGAGGATGCCAAGTGGCTCTTCAACCGCTGTTTCTGAGTGTTAAAATCCGAAAGTGTGATATTCCGTGCGGAGACTTTTGTTATTTCTGAAAATTTGGATACCACTGTGTGGATACGGTCTGTGAATCCCTCCAGGTAAAATATCAGAGTGTTCGTGAGCCTGGCGTCGTTTTGGAAAGAGAAATTGTTTAATGTTGTGAAATAGCCGGATGTCTCAACTTCGTGCATGTATGGCAAGTATTGACTGTTAATAATGTAGGATAAGAGGGCAAACATGGATCCCAGCTTGAGAGTGTTCGTAGAAAAGGGGACCTGTTTGGTTGGAATCATGTTGAGAGGAAAGCTAATCCGTAGCTGGATTGCGGCCTTTGGAACCTCGAGTTTATGTGTGGGAAAGTAGAAGAAGTTACTGTATCTATCGAGATGTGCCAACGCAGCTCTCGGAAGACTGATTCTGTTGGAAGCCAAGTACTTGGTTAATGCGCCTCCGAGTCTAACTGGGACGCTTTCTTCGGAGACTTTGTCCAATTTCAATGAGAAGTCTCTGGGAAGGTAGGGATTGGGCTTGATAGGCTGGATTCCGAATTTGGAGCTTGCCAGTTCCGATGAGACATTAGAAATCAGTAAGAGAAAGCAGGGACTCAGGGGCCTAGCAACGTACTTAGCCTTTGTGTACCTTTCCTCCATAATTTCATCTTGGAAGATTCTGGATTCCACCAGGGTATCCAGGCCCGCGCCCTCTGTCTTTGCGAAGGGCCTCAGCTCCAGCTTAAAGCCATGTTCGATCGGAAACTTATTGCAAAAGTAACCAACTCTCGAGAATTCTGATTCTCTAACCAGGCCAGTGAGGTCTGAGTGCCTAAAAATAACAATAAGGTTGCTCGGAATCAGCTGGGAGATTATTTCTGCCTGAATCTTCGGATCATACTCGTCCAAGTGGAAATTCTTTATCAGCACTTGTTCTGGAGTGCAGTTGTACTCAAAGTACGTCTCCAAAATATCTTCGCCTTCTGATTCTCCCGTTCCAAGGTCGAACATGTACTTCTCCAGCTGATGGGTCTCACAATAGATTTTCTCAACCTGGTTCATTTCCGACGCCACCTTAAATACGGAAAAGACGGACTGAATTATAAAGGCCAAATTCTGCTCTCCTTTGTTCGTGAGTGAAAACTTTATCTCCAAAAAGCTGAAACCAATCTTTCTGTCTACCATTTCCACGCTGGAGCTAATGATAACTCCGTTTGACAACAGGAAGTTGTGAAGACTTCCATGTCTCTTGGAGCTGATAAGTCTTTCCAAAAGGAACGTCCTCATATAATTACTATATTGGGACATGTAGCGCTTCATAGGAAAGATGAGAGACAAGTGGACGTGCATGAACGACAAGGAATCTATAAGCACTATCCTGTTTAAAATTGAAGTGAGAGGATTTGGAAAGTCGTAGATTGGGACTAGGCCGGATGGAACCGGCAAACCCTTGTTTTTGATTCCCGAGAAGTATTTGAGAGCTAGCTCCTTTAGTTCCTCTAAAGAGTGGTTACTGGTCAAAACCAAGACCATTCTGTTTGAGCTGTATTCTTTTTCGTAGAATTTCATCGCCTCTTCCCTAATGTTAATTCCCACAGATTCTGGTATATTCTTCAAAGTCTCCATATTTCCGTAGGTAAACTTATGAAAGACACTCTTTTTATCAGATAGCTCCTTAAGGACATGTAAGGAGCGTAAATTGTCGCTCAGGCTGGCAATTGCAAATTTCCTATCCAAATCAACCAACTTCTTCTCAATAGAGGTGGCTTCAAAGAGAGGAGTCTTGAAATATTCAGAAAACCTTGAAAGGGCCTCTTCAAAGGAGGTACATTCCACTTCGAACTCAAAAAACGTGTCTATATCGCTCACATGCGTGAATAAGTGACCATTTTTTCCGTAAATGAATTTTCTGAACCCATCCGGCTCCGGATACTTTTCACTGTTAATCAAGAGTAAAGATTTCAAGAGGTTAGCCAGTCCTGGGAGAAAGGTGGGCTCCACTCCCGAGCCCACTTTCACACCCAGCTTCCCCGACGAGACCGTCGTGTTTACCTGGGAAACTAAAAACACCTCCAACCCATTTCTGAGGCGGGCAAAGGTGTAGTTTTTGTTTGTGACAGTGGGCTTGGCAAACTTTTCATCGCCCAGAACAACTTGGAAATAGGGGTCCTGTTCAAGGCGCGCGTCTTCTGGAGCAATATTTTTCTTTCTTACCTGCAAATAAGAAGTGGTCTCAACAAGCTGCAAAGTTCCACTTCCCAAGAGAAGAGTTTCAAAAAGGATCCAGTGGACCACAATAAATCCCAGTGAAATACCCAATATTATTTTACATTTCATTTACTGTAAAGAAAAAATTGACTTACCCGAAAAAAATCTTAAATAGACAATTCGCAATAAATCTGCCCGGGGATATATATAGCAGATTTTACCGAAAAAACCAAAGTTTTGCAGAAAAATTTGAATTCTCCCATAATTTCCCCCAAAATTAGATTTTCGGCTACATAGACGCTCCAGGTTTGTTCTCCCTTTCTTTGGGGTCTGGAGCAGAGATTTCAGACCCAATTCTCCCTTGACTACGTTCTACTAATCATTTTCACGGCCTTTCCGGAACTGCTAGCTGGTTCTTTCTCGTCTTCTTCGTCAGCTTCAGAGATAGAGATTTATGTGGGTTCAGAGAGGAGAGTTTACTTGCTGTTTTCCCCCCCCCCCCCCCCCCCCAGGCAATTCTAGATTTCCAGAGTATTTCCCTCGAACTTCAACATGTAACTTGATGGTTTGCCAGAAATGACGGTCTTTGACTTTTTTATGAGTTTTTGTGGATGAAAATACCCGGAATTACCAAATGGGGANNGTGGATGAAAATACCCGGAATTACCAAATGGGGAAAGAGGAGACACAGTAGAGGTAAGTCGAGGTTAAATAAGTCGGGAATAAGAATCACAAATTCACATAAAGAATTCAATGAGTCTACTTATTCAAAAGACACAAATCACGATGTAATTATGGCAAATGGAGACCTATTCTCCAGAATTTTTGTGGGAAATAAAAGATTAAGCCCGGAAAACTTGCCATTGATTGTATGTCTTGATTCCTTCGAGATCAAATAACGAATCAGACAACGATAACTCTGTGAAGTTTTCAGGAACGTATTTGGAAAGGTTTTCAAGTTGCTGACTGTCAACTGAAATCTGCGATTGAATTGAAAGTAGAAAATGGTTTGAGGTATGGTAAATAGACCTAAACCAAGTAATAAAATCCTCGAAGGTTAGTTCTTCCAGTAAGTTGATTGTTTCTTGTCTCCACTGGAATCCGTATTTTCTGGTGTCTATTTCATTAACATACTCTGAAAACACGTTTCCCAGACTGATTAGGGGGTCTCTGAGGGTTTGGAGGTAAGAGAGTTTGGAAGAGTTAAAATTGCTTTTGGAGATTTTATTAGAGTTTGGCGAGAACCAATCTTCCCAGAATTGGAGAACGTTTTCAGAGAGAGTTTTAATGTTTTGGTTGGAGGAGACTGTAAGAAACCTAATCCCAGAAATGTGATCATAATAGTTGTAATAATCCGCAGAGACAATGTATCCGAGTTGTTTTTCGGTTCGGATTTCAGTGAAGAAGTGACTGGAGATGACTGCGGCCAGGATTTTAGTAAGAACAATGTTTCTAGTAGAGCTATATCCGATTGCAATGTTACAAATGACTGCACTGTTAACATCTGTTTTAGAGTTTGAGACATGGTGGTAATAGAATTTTGAGCCTCTTCTGATGGAAAGTAAATCTATAATTTGAAGATTCTCCGGAGTTTCCGGGCCTTTTGGAATAGGAGGAAGGGATCTGAAGTGCTTGGGCAGACTAAGAAGATCCGGGTCAGAAATCTCCTCGTGAGTTATCTGAGAGTTCTTGTTAAGAAGAAATAGAGATCTCAGGTAATTTGCAGCTCTTTGGAATTCAAACCACTTAGAAATACTATTAAGGTTAGTTGGTTCCGAGTAGAGAAGCACGTTGGAAATCGTGGATGTGAAATCGTCTAAAATTATAGCAGATTCAAGGGGCGTCAAATTTCCACAAATAAACCCCTCCAATCTGAAGTTTCCAAAGAAAAAGTTTGAAAAGCTTACCAAATCTTGGAAACTGATACTTTCAAGCTGAGAAAGAGTTGACTCACTGGATAAGTCTTGGTTCATAAATATCTTTTTTTTCAGATAGGAATAGTTGTCGGATATCTGGGGGTTGAGAATCGAATTTTTTATATAAATTAGTTGTGATTCTTTAATTGTGTTAAAATCTGAGGCCGTGACATTCCGAGTGAAGTCTTTCAAAAGTTCCGCTATTTTAGTAGTTACCTGGCTGATCTTGTCAATGAATCCAGTGAAAAGGAAAACTAGTTGGTTGGTAATGCAGCTATTTGAAAAGAGCCTAGCAAACTGATCAACGGTGTACGAAGCTGCCTCAATTTCATGTAAATTTCTTGAAAATTGGGTACCTATAAGGCCAGAAAGTAACGTAATTAAAAGTTGCAGTTTCAAAGTGCTGATTGAATTTGCAGAATGGATCTCCGATATTTTATCCAAGGGGAAGATCAGTTTGAGTTGAATTACTACCTTTGGAATCTCAATAGTCTTCGTGGGGAGATAAAAGAAGTGTTTGTAAGTTTCAGAATATCCCAAAAAAGTTTTTTCATTTAAAGAAGAGATAGACGCAACTGACAAAAACTTTTCCAAGGCATTTTTAAGGGGAACGGGAACCTCTTCTTTAGAAACACTACCCATGTTAACGGAGAAATGTTTTGGAATGTAAGGATTCAGTTGGGGGGGAGTTATCTCAAATTGGGAAGTGGCTAGTTCTGAGGAAGCAGCAAAAAGCTGAGAAATAAGGCAAGAATTTAAAGATTTAGTAATATATTTGGCTTTAGTGTATCTTTCTTCAATAATTCCATCAATGTTGATTTCGGAATCTATTAATGTCTCGAAACCACTATTTCCTATTAAAGCGGAGACTTTTTCTGGGTCCAATTTTCCTTCAGAATTGATTTGGTTGCACAAGTGACTAGTTTTCAAGGAGCTTGGGGCCTTGAGAAAGCTCTTGAGGCTTGATTGTTGAAGTAATATGATAAAATTGTTTGGAACTAGTTGAGAATTGATTTCTGCTTGGATTTTTGGGTCATTGTTCTCAAGAATGAAGTTTTTGACTAGCACTTCCTCAGGCTTACAATCAAATTCGAAATAGGTTTCTAAAATATCGTTGGCTTCTTTTGAGGAGGATTTTAAATCCTGATATTTAAATTTAAAGTCCAGAATATTTTTGTGTTCTGAATAAATCTCTTCGTTGTGACCTAGTTCAAAGGCAAACTTCAGTACAGAGAAGACAGATAGTGCAATAAGACCCAGACTTTTTTCTCCTTCCTTAGTTAGTGAAAAGGAAATAGTAAGATAGGTAAAACCTATTTTGTTGTCCGCTAATTCCATGTCAGAACTGCGGATGATTTCTTTTGAGAATAGGTAGTTGTGAAGAGTCCCTCGCCTCTCGGAACTGATGAGTTTTTCCAGAAGAAAAGTTCTTCCTTGGGACTTATACTGAGACATGTATCTTTTCAAAGGAAATACGAAAGATATCTCGGCTCCGTCATTTAGGGATTCAATGAAAACTATCTTGCCAAGCATTGAAGTGAGAGGATTAACTGGAAAGTTTTGAATAGGAAGCAAGGTGGATGGCACTGGCAAGTGTCTATTTCTAATTCCCGAAAAGTATTTGAGAGCTAACTCCTTCAATTCGTCCAAGGAGTGGCTACCGGCCAAAACCAAAACCATTCTGTTTGAGCTGTACTCTTTTTCGTAGAATTTGATAACTTCCTCCCTTACATTAATTCCCTTAGACTCTGGAATCCTTCTCAAAGTTTCCAGATTCCCAAAAGAAAATTTTCTGTAAATGCTTCCTTCAGTTGAGAGTTCCATTAAAACTTGAATTAAACGCACACTATCATAATTTTTCGCATAGTTGAACTCATTTTCCACTGCCATGAGTTCCTTCTCGGTGTAGGTTACATCAAAAAGAGGAGTCTTGAAAAACTCGGAAAATCTTGAAACTGCCTCTTCAAATGAATTTGAGGCAACATCCATTTCATAAACTGTCTCAAAATCCCCCGTATGAGCGTTAGTGTATCCGTTGTTTTTCTCAATAAACTTCATAAAGCCATCAAGTTCGGGATACTTCTGAGTGTTGATAAATAGAAGGTGCTCTAAGTAATGAGCCAGACCTGGAAGACTTTCTGGTTCCATTCCAGAGCCAACTTTGACACCAAGTCTTGCAGAGGAAAGCGTTGTATTTTTTTGGGAAATCAAGAAGACATCCAACTCATTTTCAAGGCGGAGAAATGCATATACTTTATCGGTAACAACTGGTTTGATAAATTTTTCATCACCAAAGAAGGTCAAAAAAGGATTGTTATCTTGTTTACCGACACTTTTTTCGCTTATCCTAAAAATGGGGACACTGGCTCCCACAAGTGATGTTTGGAAATCCAATACATTCGAAGGTTTCCACGAAAGAATAAGAGAAAGAGATAATAAAATATACGAAAAAATCATTCTAATCCAAAAACCTTTGATTTATCGGACTTTTCAAAAATCTGCGGTGGATTCATGATGGCGCTATAATTACATTATTATTTGGTATTCAAATCGCCTCATTAAGTGCAACCAGAAGAATTAGAACTGAAATGAAGAAGAAAGGGAAGAGGAGACTCTCTGAGATTTTCTCAGAAGTTTATAGGGTTGGGAAGCTTTCTCTTGTTATAAGATGTGAATTATATTAGTTAGAGGGAGAAACGCCCCTCCGCTGGTATATTTTATCTAAACATGGATTTTTCTCCAACAGAGTAGTTGGACAGGTAGAGGAGAATGAGCTAGTCACTGTAAAGAGCAAAGCAACAACTGTGGTAGCGCGAAAAGTGAGAAAAAATTGTCGAGTGGAGGAGTGCGAGTAGAGCAATATTCGAGCACTTGTCCCCAATTCTCACTAGCTTCCTCCGGGAATTACGGAGGAAAATTACGGAGCAAAAATCCAGAGCAGAAATTTACAGCGGGATCACCTATAGTATTGCAATTGGAGACAGCTCTACTAGAATCATTGTTCTTACTGAAATCCTGGCCACACTCATCTCCAGACACTTCTTCCCGAAATCCAAACCGAAAAACAACTCGGTACATTGTCTCTGCGGATTACTACAACTATTATGATCGCATTTCTGGGATTAGGTTTCTTACAGTCTCCTCCAACCAAAACATTAAAACTCTCTCTGAAAACGTTCTCCAATTCTGGGAAGATTGGTTCTCGCCAAACTCTAATAAAATCTCCAAAGGCAATTTTAACTCTTCCAAACTCTCTTATCTATAGATTCTCTGAGATCCCCTAACTAACCTGTGAAACATGTTTTTAGGGTAATTCTAGAGGAGAGATCTTCGCTTGCCATGATTACATCGTGATTTGTGTCTTTTGAATAAGTAGACTCATTGAATTCTTTATGTGAATTTGTGATTCTTATTCCCGACTTATTTAACTTCGACTTACCTCTACTGTGTCTCCTCTTTCCCCATTTGGTAATCCCGGGTATTTTCATCCACAAAAACTCATAAAAAGGTCAAAGGCCTTCGTTTTCAGCTAGCAAGGTTCTTTGGTTCAAAGCTAGGTAAGTAAACAGAATATTCCGAACTCCTGAAGCTGTAAGAATTATGGGAAACCATCAAAATCCCGTAAGTTTGCAAAAATTGAGAAGCCGGATCTCAACCGAACGAGGAATCAGGTGTTGACTGGAAACCCCGAATTTCAGAGTGAACGTCAATAATTCTTATGTCGTAAAATAAGAATAAAAGATGAGAACTCAATGAGATGGTTTTCAAAAAATGTTTAGGTTTTTGCTGACTGGCAAATAATATGTACTATATATTAGAGGATTGTGTCTATAGTTCCAGAAATCAAATGGTGAAGGCATTCTGGTGAGAGTAAAGTGTGAATTCAAACAAAATAGGGAATGAAAGACCTTGCATTTGGGAGGTTGAAGAAAAAGTCTGTGGAATTTATGAGAGTGAATGTTGGAGGAGTGGAGTTTACAACCCCGATGAGGTCCTTTTGAGATAAATCCCGTGGGTAAATAACAACGGCAATATTGATGTTCCTCTTTAAGTGAATTAATAACCATCTGTTGAACTCGGAGAAGCTCATTCTGGAGATGAACTCTATTTTCTTGCTGATAAAATCGAATTGGAACCTTTTAAGGTAGATCTCTCTCTTGAGGTTTATGAGGAAATTATCATTAGAGTTCTTCAACTGGGCGATTGTGATTTTTTTCGCCTCGAGAAAATCTTCTTCGGATAAATCATTATTACGAGAGAGCCACTTTTGAGAGATCATTAGAACTTGAGAAAAGAGCTTCTGAATTGGCATTTTTGAGGACGCATGGATGTCAATAGAAACAACGCCACTCAAGAGAATAGTTTTCTTGATTGTAGGAAGTGCGGATTTGGGGTCTCTGGAATTGAACCTGCTTATATGTCTCCTCTTGATTACTTCAATAGTGAGATCAACAAGGGAATCTATTTCATAAGTGAAGTACCCAAAACACGTCTTGAAGAGAACACTACCTGAGGTTTTTTCGCTTGATTCTGACCTTTCAAAGTAAACAAAGTTGAGCCCCTGGTTTATAGAGAATAGGTCAATAACTTGGAAGTTCCCCATGGAATTCTTGGTGCCGTCTTCTTGTGTTTTCACGAGCCTTGGTCTAAGCGGAGGGGTGAAAGGAGGGACTCCTAAATTTCCAAATAGCTTATTGAAAAAAAATTGAAGGCTGCTTGCAATTGAGGAAAATATTTTCAAGAAAAACCCGGATATAAAGGAAAGTCTGCTGGTTTTTCTAGTTTCAATCGGAGACTCTTCTGATGTCTTTCCAAGATTTATGAAAAACAGTAAAAGAAGCTCCCTAGCCTTTATGGGATTTATATTCCCGCATAGGATTCCCTCAAAGACTCCGTTAGAAACCATTAAATCTATAAAACTGATTACTTCATTAAGCTGTACTTTCTGAATCTCTTCGCAAATGCTCTGCCCCGAAATGTCCTGGTTTAATAGGAGCTTTTTGAAGATATATTGGAACTGGTAGCCGGGAAGGTCAAATAGATTATTATTCCTACAGTATCTGGAGTAGAATTCCTTAACCAGCTCGAGGTCTGAAGGCTTTACAATGCTCCCAAAGTTTCGGAGACGAGAAGCAATGGTGGAAATCGTGTTGGAAAGTCTACTGGTTATACCGTTTACTTCAATATTAAGACCATAGACGTAAAAAGCATGGATCAAAGGCGTATTGAATGAAAAGTTCATCTCAGTCAGTACTTTCCTGTTGTAGTAACTCAGGTCCTCAAGGATTCTAATCAGAATAGCGGTTGTAACCGAAAAAAGAGCCTCAAGTTTGCCAGGGCCGAATTGTAGAAGACCCTCACTTTTGAAAATGCTCGGGAGAATATTCAAGGAAATAGAAAAGAAGGACCTTGAGACTCCGCTCCAGTGCGTAGGAAAATAGAAGATTTGTTGATAATCCTTGAAGAAATCTCCATTGGCTATCTTGACGTAGTTGGGTCCGAGGTTTTTAATGGCCTCTACGAGCCTGATTGGATTTCCTTCTTCTTTAATTCCACCAAAAAAGTTCTCCGGGTCTTTTATACGAAACAGTTTACTGTCTGGGTCATAGATTTCAAAATCGGTCATAGCAGTGAAGGGCTTGATCGAAGTGGAGAGATATTTTGGGATGCAATGATGAATGTTCTTCAAGACGTATTCTGTACCAGTTATTCCAGAAATTTTGACATCTTCACTCTTCAAAGTCGATTCGAATAAAATATTGTGATCGAAGCCTTTAAAGTCCAAACTTTCAACACAGCTGTCACAAGTCCATTGTTCACCCTCGATGCCCTTGCAAATATCTGTTAGAGTGAAATGGAGTTGGCTTTCAGTAAAACTTTTCTGAAGGAAAAATCCTTCAAAGCTTGCAGGGTCCCTGGAATCGGTTGCGGTGCTATTGCGATCAAATCTCTGAAAAAGTTTTGTCTCATCTGGAGTAACGGTGGAGGTTAGAAACATGTTATCGGGTCTCAGGTCTGCAAGGATTTTGTGATGAAGTCCCAAGTCGAAGTTAGAATAGGTGTATTTAGCAGAGAGAACGGTTTCCGGAGAGCATTTTAGGGCACAAAAGGCGGTGTTAATTTTGGAACACTCCGAAAAAATGCTTTGATTTTGTCTGTTTTTGAAGGTATCCATTTTAAGTGCCTTGGCCTTATTATACAATTCCAGCTTCGGATCTCTATTCTTCATCATCTCTATGACTGAAAAAACGCCTCTAAGGATATGAACAATTTGGGACTTACCCATCTTCTGCAGATAAAACTCTATAATGAGGCTCGAGTGGTTAAAAGACGATTTGGAGAGTGAAAGCTTCAAGTCTCTGACCAGCTCCTTTTTGGAAAGGTAACTGTAGAGGCTGCCATTACGTCTGCTGGAAATATATAGTTTCAGGAAGAAGAGAATATTTGAGTTCATCTTTGGTTCGACAAAAGTTTTCAATGGAAAGAACAACTTAAGAATGGAAATGTTTTGTAAAGAGCGAAATACCAAGATCTTTCCTTTTGATTCGTCGAAAGGGTGGCCAATCTTGAACATTGAAAATTTATATCCTGGATCTCGGTAAAAGTCTCCTCCCTTGATCTTACTAAAGTACCTCTTCACAAGCAAAGTTTGTTCATCAAGAGTCTTATTTGAAAAGATGGTCAGAGTCATTCTTTCTGCTCGGTAGTACTGGTTGAAAAATTCGCCCACAATTTTCGTGTTCTTGAGTTTTTCCAGGTGTTTGAGGTCCAAATTCTCCAAAAATTTCCATCGATCCTTGCTGCTTTTCTCTGAGTTTTTCACGGAAAGATCCTGAATTACATCCGAGAACCTAAATTCATCGCTGTATAGGTATTTGTTGATGTCGGCCTTCAGAGCATCCAAAACTTCATCATGGACACTGTCATCAATGAGCAGGTTCACAAACATATTCGCGAATATTTTCAGAGCCTTATCAAGTTCGCTCGAGTAGATCTTTAATTTAAAGTTGGAACTTTCCCTTGAAATTGTTGCAAAGTAATTTTCTCCTGGCTTCATTCCAATAGAATGGAGATTATTGAAAGCTCTTTTTTTGAAAGTTCCAAAAAGAATTGCATAAAGAACATATCTGGCCAGTCCCGGGTAGTTCTCAGGGTCAGATGAAAACCCAAAATTCAGAAACATTGTTCCAAAAGAAACGTCCATAGATTTCTCGTGGACCATAAAAACATTCAAAGAATTTGAAAGCTTTAGGTACCTGTAGTTTCTGGAGCATCCAATTGGCTTCTCAAACATTTCGTCGTCAACCTGTTCTACTTTTCCGGACTTCCTTTCAATAAACATTTTACACACCCATTCTTCACTCTTTAGGCAGACCCTTGCAGTATCTCTGCGGCGAACAGATCTTTTGGGACCCGTCTTGATCTCGCTCCCGGAGTTTCCACTTGAAAAATCAAAATGGGACTCGAGCCATTCGGTATCAGAGGCGCCCTTTACAACCTCGAGAGTAGTTCCAAATCCCAAATTGGTCGTTCTCTTTGTTAAGTTCGCCCAGTCAGACACGAGGAAGAGAAACAATGTCACTAAAATCCGCTTCTGAATCATGTCTTCACATCTCCGTTAATTCAGATTTATTTCAGAGGGTTTCGCTTTTTCTCTAAGTCTTAAAGTAATATTTGACATTTCTAGCTCTTCAAAGATGGCGCCTAGGCGGATTCCAATTTTGTAGGCATCACTGAAAATAAATGCAAAAAAATGTATGTTGAAACAAAAGCAGTAGCGGGACAAAGTTTCACATTATACTAACTTCATTCTTGCACGGCTCTGGGCTTCAAGAGGGAGGATCTCCTGGAACATTCCTCTCAAAGAAAAGAGCGAGTATACGAACAGAAGCCATTGACACTCTCGGCTTTTAAAGAGCGGGCTCTTATTTATTTATCCTGGTGGCAGTTTGGAATAACCATGGCGCTAAAAGTGCTAGTAACAGCATGGGATTTGGGGACGGAGAAGTTGTGGGGAGTTGGATGAAAGAAAAAATCCCGATCTGAGAGATAAACTCACCTTGCGAGAATACTTCGTGGGGTTGTTCGAGTCATGAAGGAAAGAAGCTCGTCAAGCGCTCAGAACGCTCTGTTAGAGATTAGAAGGATCAGGGAGGGCAAGTTGAAGGCGAGCGAAGCCTATAAGCTCAAAGAGGACAATATCTTCGAGGAGGTGGACGAGGAAGAGTACCAGAACATCATAAGGGAAAGAAGGAACCTTGATTTTGTGGTGGATGACAACGGTATAGGCTACGAGGACGATGGGAGGGACATTTTCGAAAACTACATTCCGCTTCCCGAGGAGGTGGGGCCGAAGAGGGGGGACCGGAAGAGGAAAAAGGACTCTTCAGGGCGCCACTTTGGAGGAGGAGGGTCTATTTTACAGCAGTTCCAGCTAATACCTGGAGGGCCTAGACTTGAGAAAGGAGGGAAAAGCAAGGAGACAAACTCAAAAGGCATGGACGTTTTGACCGCTCTCGAGGACTTCGAAAATAGCCTGTTTGAGGATGCAGAGGAGGGACTAGAGGCGGAGGGAGGAGCAGAGGAGAAATTGGAGAATCTGCAGGGGCCTGGAGGCGGGATGAGGTCTGGAACTTCCAGCGAGAATTTGGATTCAGTGGGTCCGGAGCGTGCGAGCCCAATTCCTGACAGCAAAGAGGACTCGACACAGCAAATTTGTTCTGCAGACCAGCTTAATGAGATGGTTCTGGAGGAAGTCAGCTGCAGAGAGTCTGAAAGCGAGTCTGAGGAGCAACTGCAGGGTAAGGACTCGAAGTATCCAAAGCTGGGGGACGACTTAGTTACCGGCTCGGAAAGGGCTCCTCTTTTTGGGAACCATCTCCATGTGTTTAGTAATAAGGATGAGAGCCTGAACTTTTACTTGGTTGAGGTTGTGGAGGATCAAGGCTCGGGGGAGCTGTATTTATTTGGAAAAATCATGACTGGAGCTGAAGGCTCCGACCAGGAGGCCACTGAGAGTTGCTGTGTTGTAATAAAGGAGACCTGGAGATCTTTGTATCTGTATCCAAGAGAAAGCCTCCCTAATCATCCCGATCCTCTTTCAGTTTCTCATGGGGTTGCAAAGGAAATCATAGAGCTCAGAAAGGAGTTCCGGATTCCCAAGCTGCAGATGAAGCCTGTAGTGAGGAACTTCTGTTTCTCAGACAAGGAGGTAAAATTCGGGCCAAATCAGCCCTTTCTCAAGCTTCTCTACTCCTCTAGAAATCCGAGTCTCCCGGCAAACCTATCTGGAGAGACTTTTTCCCGGACGTTCGGACTGAACACAAGTTTGACCGAGAACTTTATAATCAAGAGGAAAATTAAAGGTCCTTCCTGGCTCAAAATCTCCAAGCCATTCCAGATAGTCCCTGTTGGAGGAGGGAGGAAGTCTCAGTGTAAAGTTGAAATCCACACTCCCAATTGGAAGACTATTCGACCCTGGCCCTCGGCCTCTCAGGGTGGGAGTAACAACGGCAACAAAACCGAAGATGGAGGAGGGGTAACCAGGCAGCCTGATGGTTGCATTGAAAAGACCATCTCTGTCTCTCCGCTACTAAACATTGTCAGTGTGAATGTCTGTTCAAAAATGCCCTCCAGTGGATCAAGTAGTCCTGAGATTTACACCATTTCCATTGTTTCTTTGAGGAGCGTGAACATAGATGAAGTTTTCTGGGATGGCTCTACCGCATTTGAGATTTTGCACGGGAACAAGACTTCGGGAGTCGCCGGAATCCAGACTTGGACGGGGATTAGGAGACTCACCCCTTCGGGCGCCTTCCCAACTGGGTCTGAAGATAGGATGGATAAGTCAGGCATTAGGTACTTCTCTACGGAAAGATCCCTGCTCCTGGCTTTCATAACGGCATTTTCACTGTTCGACCCGGATGTGGTGGTTGGGCACAATATCTGGACGGACCATCTGGACGTCCTGGTAAGCAGAATGGTGTTTCTTGGGATCCCAAATCTCTGGAAGCTTGGCAAGATCTACGCCCCTCAGCAAAGTCAGAAGTATGGCATCAAATCCTTTTCCAGTACCAAACGGATCCAGACGGTCTTCCAGGGGCGTTTGATCTGCGATACCTGCCTCTCCTCCAAGGAGTTCATGAAGAGCAGGACAGATTATCAGCTCGGGTCCATCTTTTCGGAGGTCTTCCCCAAGGACGCTGAACTGCTTAGGGCTTCGGCCTCGAAGTCTGCGTCAGGAGAAGCCTACCTCTCTGAGACGTACAGAAGCTTTGAAGGCATCAGCAGAGCACTCTCCAGAGACCTACTAATGGCGGTTGGAGTGCTGAAGCTGCTCTTTCATCTCCAAGTCCTGCCTCTAACCAGAGAGCTGACCAATCTCGCGGGGTTTATTTGGTCCAAAAGTCTTCTCTTTTTGAGGGCCGAGCGGAACGAGTTCTTGCTGCTCCACGAGTTCCACAGGGGCAAGTTTGTGACTCCAGACGTCCTCCGTACCCCGAAGAACAAGAGTAGGTCCGAGGACCCGATCCTGGAAGGAGCGGAAAGAGAGGAAAACTCCTCCAGGAGGGAGGAAACCTACTCCGGGGGACTGGTTCTGGAACCGATTACGGGGCTCTATGAGACCCTAGTACTTCTGCTCGACTTTAATTCTCTTTATCCGTCGATAATCCAGGAGTTCAACATCTGCTTTACCACCAGAGATCCAGCGGAGGTAGGACAGGAAGGCTCTCCAGACCCTGGTTCACTGGAGGAAGCTGTGGGTCTGGCGGCCTCAAGCCCCTTTGGAGGCACGGTACTTCCGGGAATCCTGGAAAGTCTCGTAAACAGAAGACGGCACATTAAGGAGATTCTGAAGAGTATGCCGGCTGGTACCAGAAAGAGCCAGCTCGAGATCCGCCAGCTCGCCCTAAAGCTCACTGCCAATTCCATTTACGGCTGTCTGGGATACAAAAATTCCAGGTTCTACGCCAAAGATCTCGCCTCCATGATCACCTACTATGGCAGACAGATCCTCCAGAAGACCAAACTTAAGGTTGAAAATGAGACAAAACTTCAGGTTATTTACGGAGATACTGATAGCATTATGGTCAATACAAACATTGCGGATACTGGTAACGGAGAGGGGTACGCAAGCGTGCTTAGATTGGCGTCTCAAATCAAGCAGATTGTGAATAAGGACTACACTAAGCTCGAGCTAGATCTGGATGGAGTTCTGCAGAGACTGCTCCTCTTAAAAAAGAAGAAGTATGCGTGCATTCAGATTGTAGACTTCAAGACCAAGCAGCTGAAGCTGGAGTGCAAGGGATTGGACTTGGTTCGACGAGACTGGTCTGTTCTGACTAGAAATGTTTCGACTCAGATTCTAAATCTAGTATTCTCCAATGAACCCATAGACCTCGTAATCTCCAACATCCTAGGTACCTTGGAGTCCTTGAATGAGAGCCTGGCCTCCGGGTCCTTGCCGGTGGAAAGCTTTGTCATCACCAAAACTCTCACAAAACTTCCCCAGTTCTACTCAGACCCCTATCTCCTTCCCCATGTGATTGTGGCCAAGAGGATGATTTCCCTGGGCCAGCCTGTTTCCCCGGGAACCGAAATCCAGTATATTATCTGCAAGGAAGAGCTTACTCCGCAGAGCTCGGAGGAGGCCTCCTCTAAAGGCTCCATGCTCTCTAGAAGAGCCTATTCGCCAGAGGAGGTGAGGTCCAATAGACTTTGCATAGACATTGAGTGGTACAAGACCCAGCAATTGTTGCCTCCCCTTTCAAGACTGTGCGCTCCCATTCCGGGCCTTGAGATTAGCAGATTGGGCCAGTGCCTTGGCCTGGAGTACAGACAATACAGTGAGATCATTCAAAAGGAAGACTCGGAGCAATCTGGAGACTCTTTCTCCACCTTTGAGTGGAAGAAGACCTCGCAAACATACACGACTGTGCCTATAACAGCATCTATATCCTGCTGCCAGTGCGCTAGATCAGGGAGCTCTGAGCCAAAGTCCGTTATCGAGTTCCTCAAGGAGAACAAGTGGGAGTGTCCGGACTGTGGAAACCACTTCCCGCCGCAGTTTCTGTCAAACTGGCTCCAAAACCACCTCAGAGCTTTGACTATGGGATGCTACTCGGCTTTCCAGGGACTCTGCAGAGAATGCAACATTCAAACCAGAAGAATTTCTCTTAAGAATGGATTTAACTGTCCTCAGGTCCACTGCAAGACGAGAAAGTCTCTGGTAACTGACCTTTCCCCACACAAGGTCTGGCTCTATTTGGACCATTGGCTGTTTTGGCTCTCCCTAAACAATGATGAGAACAGTTCGGGCCAAAGATTTGCCTCCGAGAGGGGCTTTGAGATCCAGTCCCTTCTTAGAGATATTGTTGTCAACTTCATGAACATCAACAAATACAATCACGTCCAAATGAACGAACTTTTTACTCTTCTAAAGGAGAAAGACAAGAACTCGCCTTACTCCAGCGAGGCTCTGCTTTCCAGCTTGTGGACCAAAAGCACCTGTCTCTGAGTACTCTGTTCCCGGCGGGACTACTCTGGTGCTCATAGTGCCGTGGTCCCTAAGTTACGAGTTCTCTTATTTTAACTTTCTGTATAATTTTGTGCTCAATTTATTTCGAAGTTCAAACGCCTCTCAGTTGCTGTTTTTCAGCTGAACCTCCAGAACTCGGGAAATTCTTAGATTCATTGTTCCCCCAGCCCTCCGAGCCTCTGTTCGTTAGTCTGTACCCGCCTCTTAACTTGACGGCAGACTCCGTCCTGCTACTAATCCCTCCCCCTCCTGTGGCACGGCAGTCCTGGGCGGTTTTTTGTGCTTTGCATGTATCTGCCGGGGCCGGGACCCGGCCCGTACTTGTTTAAACCCTTTTTGGCGGGCAAACTGGGCTTTGAGCGGCAAAGTCAAAAGTTAATTAAGCCAATAAAGGGATCAAACACCAGAGATGGAAGAAAGATACAAAAACCATGTATCTGGTTTATACCTACTATGCCCAACTATTCCTCCGAGAGTTTTGTCAAGTGAACAGTGGTGGGGCGTGGTAAAGGAACTGAATGGGCTGTGTCACACAGTGCCGCTCCTTCGGGAGGACTTTAGGAAGTCCTCTCTGATACAGCTGGAGTACTTGATAGTTCAGTTCTTGCAGTCAACCCCCCCTCTTCTTGCAATAAGGTGGCTTATGAGTGCCTATTCGCTTATAAATAAGTATGTGAAGCTTTCGGTGGGTAAGCTGCTGAGCGAAACTATGCTCCTTTTGTATAGATTCACGGGCAACAGCTCTGAAGAATTGGATCCAAGCAGATCTAGACTCCGGGATCTCACTCAGACTGGGGCTCCGGAGACAGGGGTTGGAGCCTCTTTGGAGCTCCCTAGAGGTAGAATCCTGGATATAACGGACTCCCCTGACCGGGAAATACAGCCGAGCCAGGTGATCGCTTCTCTCTACGTGATTCAAACTCTAATAAGACTTGAGATTTTGGAGACCAGGAGGCACTTTCCAGGGTTGATTAAAAGTATTCCCCAGCTACTGGTGCATGTGGATCCCGGCATGAGAAACGCTGCAAACGAGTGTTTACTTACTTCTTTACCTTTGGGAGTGCCTGGGTACTCCCTCTCAGATCAGCTCCTGGGATTTCTACTCTCTGGAGTCAGAATTCTTTTAGAGCTAGACGATTCTCTGAACCTGGAACGCACTATGCAGTCCATTTCGATCATCCTCGCCCAGCAGCCAAGGCTCGCTAGTTCCAAGAGACAGGATATCTTGCAACTCGTCGTGAATATCTCTTCCAGCCTTGGAAGTGAGCAGAATCAATCTCTGAAGAACTCAGGTTTGCTGGATTCGATTTCCTCTCTCCTGTCAAATTCCACTATTTCTGACTTTAAGCATTTCCAGAAAAGCCCTGATCTGCTTGGCTGCGTTACCTATATAGCAGGGATCTCCAACATTAAATTCTCCACTTATGGACTAGGATCCCTTCCGGTTCAGGGAGAGTGCTTCAGAATTATCCTGGCAAACTCTATTCTGAAGATCCTACACTCCCAATTCTCCCAAAGCGTTCCCACCCTTTCCCAGCTGGAATGTACCTGGAATCTTCTTTTGGAGCACCTCCAAGCTCACTTTATCAGAAAGCACGTAACTGAGAATCTTCAGTGGCTTACAAACAATCACTGGGTTTTTTTGTGGGTCCAGATCCTCAAGAGGGTTCTTTTAATCTCCTTGTCCTCCATTCAAAACAGCCTAATTGGTCAGAGTTTTGGCTTGGAAGCCGCTGGAACTCTGATGTGGACTAAAATCGAGTCTTTTCTTGGTCCCCTTTCAAAAATCTCTCCAAGGATTTCCTTGGAGTGCGCTCTCCACTTATTGACTATGTCTGACCAAATTAACTGGATTTGGAAGCTTAGTAAGGATTTCTTTGAGCTTTTTCTCAACTGGGTACTCGAAACTTCACAAACTGAAAACTTCGAAATTTCTCTCACCAGCTACTTATCTGGTCGGATCTCAGCCATTTTAATGGGCCAGCACTTTGGCCCTTACTGTGAGAGCCTAAAAGAATTCGGTGATAATCTTCAAAGCTGTCCCATTTCTGAGAAAATAAAGATAATCCTGAAAGACTTCCTTTTCCCGGGAAAGGCCAGGCTGCGTATTAACAAAAAGGAAAACGATGACTCTGAAATCTGCGAGACTTTAATACACAGCTCCCACTTCTTAATTGGGTTCTCCAATTCTTCCCCCAGTCTTTCGGCTTTGTTAACAATATTGGACCTCACAATTGATTTTATTACCGAGTCCCCGGACTTCCAGCTCTTTTCAAACACCAAGGATCCTAACCAACTTTTTGTTTTTAACAACTTATTCTTGCTCGTTCAAAACCTTCTGGCCAACATTCTCTATCTGTCCGAGTCCCATGGAACTGAGAAACGACTAACCGGGACCTCTGCTTTGGGGTCAAAAGTAAACACTATTTTCTCAAAACTATCCCTTCTTATTCCTATCTGGAAGAGTACCTTATCTCAAGGAGCCATTGAAAAGTTTTGCGCAGTTGTTGAATCCCTAAAGGACTCATGTGAAAGAATCCAACTGCTTACTGAAACTAACAACCCAGACCTTCGGGTAGTCTTCGAAGAAGATGATGAAAATCCGGTTATTTTCCTCCTTAAGGATGTAAAGCAGTGGCTGGGGCTTCTTTGGACCGTTATTGAGTCAGTCCAGTCCTTCATTCGGCTTGCGGATTGTTTGGGGCGAGAAAAAAATCCTCTTGGGTCGGAACTCCATAAGCTAGAAAAGTTTCTCATCAAGGCTTGCTTTTACACTTTGGAAAATCTCCTCCCATGCATCCCTCCCAGCTGGACAACTTTCTTTCCAGAAACCGAAACCAGCCATCCCGTGACTTCTGAATTCAGCTCGGCTCCCCACTCATCCTTTGGTTCTCTCGACAACTTGAAAGATGCCATGAAAAGCTTCTCTCCCCCCTTAACCCTCCATGGAGAATCTCTTGAAGCTTCTCAAAAAGTTATCTTAAAAGAAGAAACTCATCGGATTCTCCAAACCATCGAAAAGTTCAATTTCCCCTATGTTGGAGATCGAAATTGCTTTTCAAGATGCATTCACTTGAGTGCTTTGATCTTGTCTCTAAAACTCTCAGTCTATAGACAACTCAATGGAAGCTTGTTTTTCTATCATAACCACCCTCCAGTTTCAAATAAGTGCTTACTCATGTTGATATTGGACCTGGCATCTGATCACATCCTGACACTAAATTTGAAGATTTCATCCGAGGTTTTCCCGACTCCATCTGGAAAAGAAAAACCAGAAAGAAATCCGGAGTCCAGCACTCCAGAATTTGTTCCAATAAACGATATTTTTGTTCTTCCAGAATTCCCAGCTCCCCTTAATGTCCAAAATGATATTGATATAGTATCTCAACTTGGCTTACTGGAGTCTATGAAGTCCCGCTGCTCCTTTCCGAGTATTTCTAATATACAAACTTTTAACTCTGGCCAGAGTAGAGAAATCCACTTGAGAAAAGAGGCCTCGGAGTTACTTTCCAACTTTGTCTCCGAGATTTATCTACGGGACCGTTCTAGTCCATTTGTATTTGACGTTTTAAAGATGGTATTCAAAACCTTCCTAAAGAAGTCAATTTACAGTCAGACATACTGGTCCTGGGTGGTTTCTGAGTCTCAATGCGGACACTCGGAGCTCCCCAAATCGAAGATCCAGAACTTGTTTCCAGGCTACTCGGACCTTTCTCCCTCACTCTTCCTGATGTCTTTAAAGAGCCTTGTCGCTCCTCCAAATGATATCACAATTCTTCCTCTTCTCTCCTTGCTTTGGTTCATCAAATCTATAACCGAAAACTTGATCTTCTGGATAGATGCTCAAAGAGCCGAAAATGGTTCTCAGGACCTTTTGCTATACATATTCTCTTTTCTAATCAAGGTTCTATTCGGCTTTAGGTCACTGGACCTCAAAAAACAAATCAATAATCAAGATCAGAAGAACGGAAAAAGATCCCCTCCTAGAATCAAGTCCTCAGTCGTTCGTTATTATTCTTTAAATTTGTTGACCCTTATTTTCAGGTTCCTCCAAAGAAACAAGTCTATGGGCTCCCACTATTACAATTGCTCCAGACAAAAGATCGAGTACCTAATTGCCTGGGCAAACTTCAGCCTCTCTCGAACCGGTAGGTCCAACGAGGATTCGGAGGCCCTCTCTGACCTCTATGTGTTTCTTGCCCTGGTAAAAACGAATACACCTTCTTTGGACCAGGATTTGTCTCACATAATCGAGGTCTTTCTCAAGGACCACCTTTCCGGAAATGTTTCAGAGAAAAATAAATTTTTTATCCTCAAACTTAAAATGGGTCTGAGAGTGGAAAATAAGTGTATTGGACGCCAAGCAAACATCCATTTTGGGTTTGAAGAGAGTCCTTCTGAACCAGAGGATAGCTCCAAAATAGAGTACTTTACTAACCTCCTTGGAGAGTATTCCTGTTTCTACAACCTTGTAGAGCTTGCGAACCTCGGAATACTTAGTTATTCCCTGGACTTCCTCCAAAGACAACTAAAGATCCTCTTAAAAGATGATCAGCAGGAAGACTACAAAAGTGTAAGCAACCTCACGTGCATTTTTGTTAGCCTGTTGTTTTGCTCTAGAGTGCATGAAGTCCCTTTATTGGACCTAAATTCTCTGACTTACGTCCCAAATTGCTGCACGACCTTCTTCAGAGGGGATCTTCTCCCTGACTTTTGGAAGCTCACCAGAAAGTTTTACTTTTCTTGTCCCTCTTTTGGCCCATACGTAGAAGTAACTGGAAACTTAAAAGCTACCCAAAAACACTCTAAGGAAGCTCCCTACCTCAATCTAATTGGACTATTAATTGTGATGGCTCTTTTTGTCACCAGAAGGACAGAAATTTTGGAGAACTTGAAGGCTGAAGACTTTGATCTGTTCCTAAGACAAAATAGAAGCTTTTTGCCCGCAGTTTTCCACTGGAGCTTGGCCAATACTGACACTAAGATATCTCTTTTCTTTCTTGAGAACTCTTTGAATCCCCTAAATTTACAAGAAGTGAATTCCATCCTAGCAGGGATAATCAGGAGCTTAACTGGAGATTTTGATTCCCAAGTGCCTATTCACCCAAATAATTACAGCAACTTCTCTAACTTTTTGTTGGACGAAGAGGACTCATTGAATCTCTCTCCTTTTATTATTTACACCCAACTTTGGCTCTTGGATGGCCATTCCGGAAGAAGCAGCTCTAAATATGAGCTACCAGATCAAAGAAAACACCACATTGAAACGATATTGAATACTCGGCTTACTCAAGTTTTGGAGATCTCTGAAAGAATTTGTGACTCACTCCAATTCAAAATCGTCCATAAAACTCCCTTAGATGCACTCCTACAACAGGAAACAATCGCCTTCAGTCTGAGATTTCTACCCAAAGGAAATATTTCAAAAGAAATCCCGAATGTACATATACTCAAAAAAACCTCTCAAATTTTCTTCAGTATACTATCGTCTCTCCTGGACCTTTTCGAGACAAATCTCTTCAACCAAGCCTATTTGGAGAATCAGATTCTAAACAAAGTCCTTTCTATTTTAAACTTGGCCTTTTCAGCGTTTTCAGGAACCTCACAAATCCTTGCCATATCAGAATATTCCGGAACCATTGAAAAACTTGTCATTCTTCTAGCAGAACTTAGCTCAAAGGATCCGCAATCAAATCTCTTTTACTTACTTTCCAATTTTCTCGTCGGAATCTTTGATTCCCTTTCCATTAAGCACAGGAAGGATTTGTGGAATATTCTTCTGAGCAACGCCAACCAGAGATTTGGAGACGGAGAAACAGAATCGTCTCACTTTGGGACCAAACTAGTATGCAATTTAATCCAAGTTACGGGTCTGAATTTGAGTCCTGGTTTTCTGTCTCACGGGAATGAACAGGATCTTATCTCCATACTGGCCAGAATGGTGGAACTTACCACAGGTCCCGGACCTTTCGGAAGTGAATTACTTACCCAAATTGCCTTTATTGGCTACTTTATTACCGAGTCCATTCCCAACCTGAAGGAAAGAATCCAAAAGAGCAACATGGAAAGGCTGTTCAACGAAAATACTCTTCGGGCTTTGATATCAAAGATTTTCGACCTTGAAGAAGGAAAGGTTTCCCAAGTGAAAATTCATTACATTCCATCTCTAATCTCCATTTGGAACTCAATTAATTCTTGTCAAGATTTTTTTGAAACCTTGATCGAACTACTCACATATTGCTATTCCGCTGAGCCCGGAGAGGCTTCTCTTAAAGCCATTCTTTTCTTCATGGAAACTCTCTCCTCCATCCATCACCTTACTCTTCGAGACAGTTGTGATGGTTTTAGCTTGGAGCAAAATTTGACGCTCTCTTTCCAAGAGCTAGCACTTGGTTATTTTACTGGTAAGCCGTTCCAGAACACCAATTTTGCGGGTTTGAAGGACCCAGAATCCTTTGAACTTGAAAGAAATATTCAGAATTTTCGAATCGGCTCCCACAATTCTTTCCTGCTTGGAATGATTTTTCAATTTTCTCTGAAAATCTTTGACAGCGAATTTGTTGGCTTGAAGGATATCCCCTTTAGCAATCTTGACCCTAGGCTTGTATGTTTGAGAGTTTACAAGCTGATAAGTGAGTTCGGAACTCTGGAAGGAACTTTCCAGGATGAGGGACGCCAGGTGGAGCTTTTAAAAAGATCTGGTAAGGCTTTCCTATCCCTGTATAGAAGAATTTCAAAGCAAGATATAAACTTAAGTTCTGCGGCTAAATGTAGAATGGAGAGGGAAGGATTTGAACTTGCAATTAGCAACATGAAACTCTTGGTTGAAAGAGGTAAATTTCAAATTCTCCAAAACCATTCGTTTTGGATTGAGGAGGAAATCAAAAAGTGCCTGTTGAACCTTGAAAGAGAAAATGAAAATCTAAACTACCTTGGCCACCTGCTTGATATACTCAACGAAACTTTGGTAGAGACTCACCAGGTTATAGAGCAGGGAAAACATTTTCCAGAGGAAGACGAAAAGGCCAGGCTAGAACTTCAAGACACGATTTTCCACATATACAAATACTTGCTATACGCCCAGACCTACAGCAATCATGAATATTTCCAGATATTTCGATCCTTTTTGCTAAGTATGAATAAGGAAAATGAGGTTGAAGCTGAAAAGGGTATCCACCGGATTCCAGACCTCACAAGAATAATGAAATACCAGGAAAATCTAAGTATCATCGCGTTGGGAAGACTTGGTGAACTTTCGGAGAAAAGTAGTAGCTTCAATAAAGAGGTGTTTGAGCTGCTAATTCTGCTGTTACTACCTTTTAACTATTCATATAGCTTGGAGTTTGGGAATTTTGAAAATATGACTAATTGCGTCTCACCACCGGAAAGCTGGGGTCTATTGAGAAATCTGGTTTTAAGTGAGAAGAGAGATAAAAAAGAAGTTGTGAGTCGCCTAGCTCTTTCAATGGAAACCGGAGTAGAAGGAGAAGCTCCCACTGTTTCAGGTCCAATAAAAGACACTCCAAACCTGCTTACCTGGATTCGAAGATTTTTGGAAGAGTATCAGAGGCTCTTAGGGGGCATGGGAGACCATTTTTCCGGATTTGTACTTCCGGCATCGTGCGTGGTGGCTTGGTACCAGACCTTGTTTGAGGAAGAGGGCAAGAATTTGTTGGATTCCCTGGGCTTGGATTCAGTTCCTAACTCCTCCGAAAGTCCAAATATGGAATTTTCGGAGTGGATCCGACTCGGAGGCTTTTTCCTTCCGGAAAATCAGCAACAAATCTTAGTAGAGATTCCGCCAAAACCTGAAAAAGCAGTGAATGGTGAAAGAAAAGAGGCTTTCTTCAAAAGGCAGTACATAGAAAGAGAAATACTAGAGATCTTGGAAATTATAGACTTTAATTAAGCTAGAATGTTTCTAACGCGAATTTTCATTTGTTTCCAGTTCTGATTCTTGGACAAACATTCATTGCCTGGAGCTCCTGAAACAGGAGCTTGCAAGCATACGGAAGTCTGACAATGGAAATATCTCTGGAACTCTTACAATAGTGACAGTAGTTGTTATAGCCGAATAGACCGCACTGGTTGCATACATTCGTCTCGAAAACGTCGGAGTTCAGCATAAGTCTTTCGATCAGCAAATTACTGGCTCCGTACGCAACCAAACAGTCTCTCTCCATCTCTCCAAGGCGGAGTCCTCCGTCCTTAGACCTCCCTTCCGTTGGCTGTCTTGTGAGAATTTGTCTGGGGCCTCTTCCCCTTGCATGCATCTTATCTAGAACCATGTGCTTTAACTTCTGGTAGTAAATGGGGCCGACAAATATGTAGCTTTCGATTGCTTCGCCCGTTGTTCCTGAAGTGAGGTACTCCTTTCCGGAATAATGGAAGCCGTTTTCTACCAAACATCTCGCGGATTCCTCCAAGGGAGTTCCGCCAAAAGCGGTTCCATATCTGTATTTTCCGTCCAACACGCTCGCCTTGCTGGAAATGAGCTCCAGAAGCTTCCCAACTGTCATTCTCGAAGGAAATCCGTGAGGATTCATAATGAGGTCTGGACACCATCCAGTTTCCGAAAAAGGAAGGTCCTCCTGGGATATGATGAGTCCCACCACTCCTTTTTGTCCGTGTCTGGAGCTGAACTTGTCTCCGAGCTCAGGTCGTCTTGTTTGCCTCGTAATAACCTTGTATATTTGGTTTCCATCACCATTTTCCGTGAGAATTACTCTGTCTATGTAGGAGGAAGTAGGGCCTTTGTACTTCACCGGAGAAGGCTTATACTCGGAAAGATCTATCTGGGAAGGATCCCCGACGTACTCTCTGGTATTTATGGGAGACATTTTGTTCACGATGATATCATCTTCTGAAACCTGAACTCCAACGTTACATACTCCGTCACTGCCAAGGATGGATTCGTTCTTGTAAGAGAACTTACGACCACCTCCCTGAGAGAATGGCCCTGTTCCCGTAGAAGGCGCTGCAGAGGATGAGTAGGTACTGTTACAAGACCCAACGACTCTCTCTGAGAGTCCGTTTGGAAGCTTCTGCAGTTCTACCGTCTGTCTCTTCATGACGAAGCACCTTGCAAACCCTCTGTCTACGGACGCCTTGTTCATAACAATGGCATCCTCAATATCGTAGCCAGCAAAGCTCATAACAGCGACTGAAGAATTTTGTCCAGCGGGAAGTTGTTCGAAGTTTATCATTTCGATGGTCCTCGTCTTACAAAGAGGCTTCTGGGGGTAAACCAGCAAGTAAAGAACAGAGTCACAGCGGAGGAATTGATTGAATCCAACAGAACCCATAACCTGCTTACCCATGGCGCACTGGTAGGTATTTCTTGGGCTCTGGTTATGGTTGGGATACGGAATGAGTCCACTAACGACTCCCAAGATAGAAAGTGGGTCTATTTCCAGATGGGTCGTTTCAGCGGTGAGATTCTCGTCTCTGAGAGCAATGAGCAGATTGTTTTCTTCGTTCACATCAATCCATTCTAGAATACCCAGGGAAATGCAGTCACTAAAGACCATTTCGCCCTTCTCTAACTGCTCCAGGTACTCCTCCTTAAGTCTCGGTATTCCATTATCCACAATGATCAGAGGTCTGCAGAGCCTGCCTCCGTCTGTGGCTATCTGTACTGAACAGCTGATGTGATTACAGAAAATTGACACAAACTGGCCAATAAAGCCCTTTCTCCGAAGAGATCTAAGCTGAACTGCCAAGGCTTCTGGCCTATTGTGTACTCCGAGAAGAGAACCATTAATGAATACGTAATACTGCTTCTCTTGAGGGCTTTGGGCCTGAAATGGGTCCGACTTGAGAGGCCCTGAATTACAGTTTCTCTCCCTTGGAACAAATTTCTGAAACGGAAAAGACGAGATATCCTGAACGCCTAGGGAGAATAAGAGACTTATTAGATACTGCGGGGAGTGGTCGGTAGTAATGTGAGTAGTTAGAGCCAAATTTTTGACCAGACCGCAAGACTCTCCTTCTGGAGTGTCGCATGGACACAGAATCCCCCACTGCGAAGGTTGAAGAGCTCGTGGTCCACTGACTTTTCTGGCCTTCTCAAATTGAGAGTCAACTCTGGTCATAATTCCCAAAGAAGCAATATAGGAGAATCTTGTGAGAACTTGAGTCATCCCACTCCTTTCCATTCTAAAACGCTTAATGGACCAGTTCCCAGTGCTGAGAGCCGTTTGCATTCCTCTGGTAATGATATCCGTCGGAAGATTTCTAAAACAATCTGGGTAGAGAGAGTTCGGATCCTCCCTTCCAGACGCCATTTTGCTTGTATCTCTCATTTGGAAGTAACGAATTAAGGTCTGGTCAATTTGTTTCTTTGTGAGGACTGAAAACCGTTTGAATAGGTCTTCAAACAGAATTGAGATGAGCTGCCCCGCCAACTCAATCCTTTTGTTCCCATAGTAGTCCTTGTCGTCAAGAAGAGAGCTATCTTTGGAGGCGTCCAGAACCCTTTTGGCCATCAAACACAGAAAGATCGCTTTGGGGTGGAGATCCGTATAAATTGTGCCTATATGTGAAAGCAATACTCTGTTTAGAGTTTCCAAAACCTCCTCTATCGATGTGCCAGTGGAAGAACCTTTCTGGACTCCGGGCTCTTTGGGACCGGAAACATCCATATTTTCTTCCTGGTGGTGCTTCTCAAAGCCTCTATTGGCCCCAAATGTGGTTTTGATCTTGGTCTTGGCTTTTTTTGACATATATAATAGAGCCTGTCTCTGAGTAAAAACCCCCTCTTGGTGAACTTCCTGTAGGGAGTTAATTATCCCTTCCTGGTGGTGAGCTTCACTTCCAATCATAAAAAAGATCTCCTGTTCCGTTTCTATCCCCATCGCTTTGAGAACAATGCAGAGAGGAATTTCATCAGAAAAGGAGTTATGTCTCAAGTAAAGCTTGCTGTTTTTAAAGACTACCAGAGTCCTGCTTTTGCTTTCAGCAGTAGTAGAAGTAACTGTGGCGCAAAAGTTGTGTTTATTGTCCAACTCAACTATGATTCTGTTTTTACTAAGTTGCTCCTGCATCAGAATCGCCTTTTCTGTCCCTTTAACTACAAAATAGCCTCCGGGGTCGTGGGGACACTCGTTGAGCTTAATCATTTCTGCTGGACTCTTTCCGTGGAGAATACAGACCTTAGACCTTAGCATTACCGGAATTCTGCCAATTTCCACATTCTTTTTTCTTACAACCGTATTTCCTCTAACATAATCAACATCTACGTAGATCGGAGCCGCATAAGTGATGTCTCTCATCCTACACATCATTGGAGTTAATTCCACCGTTATCATGTTTTCCTCAAGTTTCGGCATCCCAACTCTCGCATCCAGGAATTCAATAAAAAAAGAGGGGTCTACGTCACTCCTGATTACTCTGTTGGCATTTGCCCGGACAATACTTTGGATCTCTGTCGTCACAAAGTAATTGTATGAGTCAATGTGGTGTTTCACGAGGCCTTCTGTCTTCAGAAAGTAAGGCAGAAGCCTCCACTTATCTTTCATTGTTCCCACTGGCTTAACCAAGTCATCTACCATATCCACTGGACTAGAAAGGGTCTTCAATTTACTTTCTGCTAGTTGTTCAGCAGTCTTCCTTTTAGCTTCTACAGAGGGCTTTTCAGTTGTTTTTCCAGTGTCATTCTTTGCCTGAAACTCGGTATCAGTCACCTCCTCATTTTTCACGAGCGTCTCACCCAAAAATCGGACTTTCTTTTCCTCAATCATCCTTTTGGGGTCCATAATCTGGTCTTAAGTACAAAAGCTCTAGTATGTTTAGAGTCGAAGAGTACTCAGCGGCAGCTAGCCATTCGAGGAAAAACTCCAAAATGCGTTGAACTCACTATTTCCATCCAAACAAGAAAACAATAATATATTCTTTTGTTTGGCTTCTTACTTGTAGTAAAGGTAAATACAGACATTTGGCGCCGGCGCCAAATGTCTGCTTTAACATGATTTTCAGGATTTCATCCGTTTCCAATAAAGTTTTTGACGAGGATACTAGAGCTAGAGAAGAATTAAGAGAGAGAAACAGGTAGGATTCTGGGGTAGTTTGCAGTGGTGGTGATGTAGTTTTAGTTTAATATTTTAGGAAGACGCTGATAAAACTAATAGATCACGCAAAATGACCACAAGTGTGAGTACTCGAATGAGCGACCTTAGGTCGAGAGAAAGGCTAATTTGGGGCCAGAATGGTGAAGAGTACTTGAGGAAATCAGTTATATTGATTCTGGGATTTTCTGTGTTGACTTCAGAACTTGCAATTTCGTTGGTTTTGACAGGAATTGGTGAAATTGTGCTGGTTGATGATCAGATTACCTCCGAGGAAGATTGTGGAACGTGCTTCACTTTATGCGGAGATGAGATATTAGGCAAGCCTAAGATTCATGTCTTGAGGGATTACTTGGTTGGATTGGGAATTAGTTTAGATTTGAAGGTTACTTGCATACTCCAATCTCCAGAAAAGTTTTTGGATTCCCTAAAAGTAAAATCCTCTAGCTTTGGCTTCTTTGAGTTTGAGGTGGCGGTTTGTTGCAATCTTTCAGGTAAATTTGTCGAGGAAGTACTTGAGGTGGCAAAAAAAGGTTTAATATTTACTTCACCCTTTGTAATAGACCTTAAATCAAGAGGATTCTTGGGGAAATACCAAATCTTCAGTACAGAGTCCAAATTTATCACCTTTGACCTCTCCAATGAAAGCAAGAACCTTGCAAAACTCAAAGGGTTGCAGCTTTACAGGCCTTTGGACTCTTTGGAGGAGCTTTCTAGGGAGATCAATATAAAAGAGGCGAGAGAAAGTGATTTGGAGGACTACTTATCTATGATCCCGTTTCCTTTAATATTGCTCTACGCTGGGAAATCAGTTGGTTTGTTTGGGGATGAAGTCAAAAGTTCCAGCCAACAGAATCTAAGGGACAAAGTTAGAGACTTTCTGAAAAATCTTAAAATTGAGAAAGACTGTCAAAATGTTGACGAGGCGATTAGGCATCAGAATCTGATATTTCTCGATCCAAAAGAAGTATTTTCTGATTTGGGATTCTGCTCGGACTCCTTGGATGAGTATGGAGTGGACAAAGCCGCGAAAGCCTGCCTGCCCAGCTCCTGCTCCAAAGTTGTCAGGAATTACTGGCTTGTGTTGGGCCAGATATTCGAATTTCTTGGTAAACATGGTAGGCTGCCAGTAAATGGAGAAATCCCGGAAATGTACTGTGACACCATTTCGTTCCTCCAACTCCAAGAGATTTATGCCAAACAGTTCCTAAACGATTCTAACGAAATCCTTGATTCAGATCTTGGGGAATCAGACATAACAAGAGAGTTTGTCCAATTTGTTTGCAAAAATATATACTGTCTTAGGTTTACAGAATTTAGTAATAGTTTTATTAGGAAAAATTTGTGGCAAGACCCCACACATCCATACTCAAATTTTAAAGATAAATTTTTAAAAGTTTTGGAGGAGGACCTGGACTTCCCTATCGGGGATAACATTGGGGCCCAAGATTCCCAATTGGTGGAAATTTTGATTCTGGATTTTCTGGATAATGTGGCAGCCTTAAAGTCACACAGTCCGGATAATAATCTCCAGGAAGCCTTCCGGGGCTATTTGAAAGTCCTGGGACTGGACGAAACTATAAAGGTACAGATAGAAGACTATTCACAGTGGTAAGTTGAACCGAGGGTGAATTAAACTTTCAAAATGTGAGTCCTGAGAATTCAAACAATCAATGTTTGGAGTCAAGTCTAAATTAAGCTCTCAATACTAAGCGACTTAGAGAGCCCTTTAGATGCTAATTACAGAATCTAGGATTCGGAGCTCAGTCTTGAAAGTGTCATCTGAAATTTTTGAAAAACAGCAGGAAAGAAAGACAAAAATAAACCCTCAATTAATTACGGCCATTAACTAAAATAACTTGTAGCTTCGAATTCAGAGAGGAATTTGTGACTTCATCATATATCTCCGGAGTCTGTTCGCAGGAGATAGTCAAATTGGTGTTGGGAAGATTTGTTCCCCTAAACAATCTGCTCATTTGGAAGTAAGTTTAATATACTCTTATTTCTGCTTTTTAACAAAACGACTTAAAACAATTGATTCCGCTAAACAAATATATTATTTCAAAGTTCGATGGAATGTAGGTGCTCAACATACAAGCTCTAGTTGAAAAATTCTTTTTCCAGAGTAGAATTACCAAAGTTTGTGTAGTTTACTCCCAATAGGTAAGAGGAAAGAGCATTATACAAATCATATGTGTTCTTCATACCCCTTCGATTTAATACTTCCGGATCGTATTCTTGGTTATAATTCCCGTTGTTAGAGGAAGAGGTCCCGAGAGTATCATTCTGAATCTGGTAGTTTTCTCTGAAATCAAGATAGAGGCTCTTTAACAAAAAATTAGTAGAGTATTGTCCCATTTTCGAGAAAAGTTTCCTTTCGGGTACTTGGTTTGAGAATCTCCGGGGAACCTTCAAAGAAGGACTTTCATTGACAACTTCCTCAACAGACCTCAAGTCCCTATCGAAGTCTGGATTCGTGTTTCTTGATGCCCTCACGGCGCAATCACATATATTACTCTCAGTGAGAGGGGGGCAAAGCTTTTGATTCATATCAGGAGGAGTGGAAATCAAAGGCCTGCTTCTTTTTGACATGGAATTTGGGGTGCAAACGTCTTCTGATGGACAGGCCGTCCAGCTGGACCATTCCCCCACAAAGCACTTAACGGGGCAGTCCACGGCCACAACGTTTGTATCTCCTGAAACCCATCCAAGAGCATGATAGGTACATCCGACTTCTCCAATAACGAGAAAGCAAGTCTCGACCCCGGAAATTCCCTGAAAAGACCAATAAGTACAGTTCTCCGTACTCTTGCAAAGCCCTAGGCACTCGTGCCATGTGTTAACGTACTTCCTCATGGTCCCTCCTCCCCTATTCATCTCCACCTTGCATCCCCAGCCGAGACCAACCACATGGTAATTTGGGCAGTTCGAGGGACAGTCTATGCTTCCCTTACACATTGCAGTTTCTACAAGTCTTGGACAGATCTCAGATTTGTAGGTGGGAGATTTAATGACATGTCTCACTCTCTGGGTAATTCCAGCGCAGTAAGAGCTGCAGGGCGTCCAGGCACTCCAGTCCCCAACTTTGCAGGTTGTGGAACAAAGCCCGACCTCGGACGTATTCTTTATCCCGGAAATGTAGTTCTCATCTGGATATTTGCAAAGCTTGTCCCCAGTCTTGATCAAACACTTCTTCTTTTCAACGTCGTAGCTCCACTGCTTACATTTCACAAAGAAAAACGCTACGTAATCTGTACATAGAGCTGCACACTGCTGCCAGCTATCAGTCTTGGTAATCTTGATGCTGTTCCAGCCCAGACACATAAAACCCTTAATATTCAATCCATATTTGGGACAAAACTTTTTTGTAATGTTTGGAGACGGTATATCTGGAATGTCTATAACCACACTACTTTCCAAGTTGGAAATTCCCATTGAGGACTCTGGATGCGACCCAGAAAACTTTTCTGGAGTAATGTACTTATTTCCCCAAATCGGGTACATTAGAATAATCAGCAAAAAAACCACCGACACCAAAAAGATTACACCAATTTGCCCCTGCATTTCTATTTCCCAGCAATTTCGTATAAAGTGAAGTTTTGAATTCAGCCTTGAAAATTAGTTTTTCTTTTTTGCATTCCAAAGTCTTGAAGCCGATCCTTTCATTAGCCTCGCGATGTTGTGCACTTGTGGGGCAAGAAAAGCGAGACAAATCTCCTTCTTTGAGCCTCTCCCTCGTGGGTACGACGCCTTATTACTTTCTTATTTGTATTTTCCGTCTTGTATTCCCAACAAAATAACTCTTTTTATACTAGTTCTGAGCTTTTTGGTCAACTTTTCCCTTGTTTGCCCGCGTACCAATTACTCCGCATTACTCCAGGCAAAAAAAATCCCGTAAATGCTATTTAGGTTCAATACAGAAAAGTGCGTGTCATAGGAAATTGAACCCGGCTAAAAATTCAAAAACTCGAGTGTTGGGGTACCAACCACGAACAATCTAACGTTTACCGAGTCAGCCGTCATTTAAAATAGTCGAGACTATTGTAATTGAAAATGGCAGCTCTTCATAGTTAGCTACGAGTGTATATTGCTCTCTTTGTCAGAAAAAGCATAGGCATTACTAAGGGCAGGAAATCTGAATTTCATAGAAACAAAAAAATTAAACACTTTCGAAGTATTCATGTACTACTCCCAGTAGTGGCATTCAACAATACAAAAGAAAGGAGGGGGTTTCGTAACTTCTCGGAAATTAATATTATACGAGCAATTACAGCCCTGGTACTCCCAAAAAAATAACCGGTTCAACGGCTCCCAAAAGGTAGTTGGACTACTTTCCTTTCTGGGGACGAGCAGAAATGGCGAACTAAGTTTGTCAAGAAACCGATTCCGTAGAACAGCGAAAATAACTGGCGAATAGTTAGAATTCATTTCCTACGAGTCTCTTTTCAGCAGATAGCATAGACGGACCCGGAGAAGTCTGAGTATCTACTGTCGACTGTTCTGGTAGGTAGCTAGGTCTTGTTGCGACTAATGTAGGTGAGGGATTTAGATCTTGTAGTTCAAGTAGCGTAAAAGGGGTGGTAGCGTCAAACATAAATTCGGGAAGCGGGGGATTTCCTTCCGGGGGGAAGCACCTAAATCACGCAAGAATGGGAATTAGTTCTTTAGAGAGGGACCTGGAGTGTCTCCCACCGGCTTCCCTTCGTTCTCACGGTCGGGGTCGTCCCCACCACCGGTATTCGGGGAGGAGGAGGAGCTGGGGTTGGTGCCTGGACTTCTCGCCGGGTTCTTGAGGTCATCAAAAGAGCTCAGACAGGGGGAGTAGTTTTCCGAGTGTCCCAGGCTCTCCGACCGGGGAGTGTGACTCGTGTTTTGGTTGAAGTTCTGGTTCTCGGATGACTTATTTAGAAGGACGTCCAAAACCCAGTTGGTGGAGGACTCGACCACTAGTGCATCCTGGGGATCAAAGTTCAGGGACAACTGGGCCCCTGAGTCATTAAAGGTCGAAAACGAATCCTCGTCAGTGTACCCGGTAGAGTAGGTTTCGAATTTGCTGGAGTGCGAATCTTCGAAGTCCAGGTTCTCGTGCTGTACATATGGTGCCCTATAATCCTTCCCCGGCATTGAAAACTCTTCAGAGTTGAAAACATACTGGGCACCAGTAGCGGAGTTGCTGCTTCTGCCTCCCATTTCAGGTCGTTGGTGCGGGTTATGGAAGCCCGAAGGAGGATTTAGAGGGTCGCTCCAGCTTTCAGTTAAAGTAAACCCACTTGAGCCTTGGCTCGCACAAGCTCTCAAAGTCCCTGCTCTGGCTTCGTCCGAGTCCACTGGGACAAAACTACCAGAGGAAACGGGTCCGAAAGAGAATTCTCCTCCCGGCACCGGCTGAGTTGTCTGTATCCCAAATCTGCCGCTGTTTGTTTGAGCCCTCATCACTTCGGAGCTTAGAGAGGCTTCCTGTATGAACTTGTCCGTAGGCGCGTAAATGGTTGGCTCTTTGGAGCCTTCGAGACTACGAATCACAGTTGTCATTATATTCACAAGGCTTAGTTCAATTTCGTCTCCAAAGATCTCATCCGGGGAGCTCGCATTTACGTAGGAATTCTTGACGGGGGGAGCCCAGGGTCTACCGCCGAATGGGAATCTTCGAAAAGTGGCTACAAACTGGTGCTTTGAGTTACAAAATAGGATGTAGTCCACAAGAGTGATGCCACTTCCTCCGTTTTCAGTATCATTTGTTAGTGTCTCCTGTATTAGGTTTCCCCCAAAACCGGTTGAGAAGTCTTCACCCCAAAAATTCGACTCATGATCAGCGTACTTCTGCTGTGGGCAGAGAGTCGCGCAGAAATAATAGTCTGAGGTCAGGAATCCTCTTGCACACTTGAGAAATGTCGGGGAGAGGATGATTCTGTCTGAACCTGGGCAGTACTCGTAAACCTTAATTCGGCCCTTTAGCTTTCCGGAGCTTTTCGCTCTTCTGATACACTTAACATTCGGGCAAAAAACCCACGGACGTGACAGCTTCGTCTCGTTGATTACAAAGAGAAAGGGCCGACCCTCATAACGCTTAGACTTACATTGGAGCCTGGAAATTCCGTCTCTGTAACTGTGAAAAAAGCACTTAATCACAGTCGGGGCGACATTTCCGGACCTCCTCATCGCCAAGGAGCCCATGGAGAAGTCCCTCAGTATTCTGGAACCTTCAGCGGAGTCCCTTATTACCTTCATAAACAGGTCCTTGATATTTATTGGGATCTCACAGATAAAGTCTACGATGTAAAAATTGCGGTCATTCCCTGCAGTTCCTGGTCTTTTCCGCTTTCTGACACAGTACTCTCCTACATTTTCAAAATTGGTGGACCCTACTGGACAGCCGGACGATCCCTGAAATCCATTAACGCCGGAGAAGATGGGGGCATGTGGAGGAGTAGCCAGGCCTGGAGGGCAGGGAGGAATTGGCGGATGAAAGGTGGCTAGTCCTGGAGTGTGGACCAAGTCTTGCTGCACAAAGCCCTCCTGGAAGTCAGCTGCCCTGTCCATCCGGAAATGAGAAGCGTCTTTTTCAGGCCCGAGATCAACAGTTCTCGAAACATTGTTCTGAATAGGCTGGCTACTCAGATGAGAGGATGGAGGAGTCGAATTCTCGCAGTAGGAATAGTATGCGCATCCATTCTCCGCAAGACCGCCGATATCTTGGTAGCAGCCTGGAACTCCCTCTGCTCCATGGATGTTTGTATGGGGAACTTTGTGGCTAAATCTGGACTCCGGTGCCCCAATAGGCACGCAAGGGTAGTTTGAGGAAACGGCGAAATTAGTAAACTCAGAAACTGTCTGTCTAACTCCATTGGCTTCTCCGGCTCTGTTGAGATCGAAGGTGCCATACATATAGGGTTGTGAATCCTGAGAAGAGCCAATACACGGCTGAACCTGCGCAGAGACCCCATAGTAGGTACCGTAGTTGTAGTTCGCTGAAATTGCATCTTCTCTTACGCACGAGTCTTGACAAACTTGAATAGTTGTAGAGTCACCAGAATTCGCGTCCAAATTGTACACCGGGAGTTCCTTTTCCGTGGCGGCTCGGTACTCCGAGTAGATTCGCTCCTGAGTGGTCATCGTGCCAAAGGAATAGCTTTGATCCATCCTAGAAACTGATGGGGAGCTGGTTTTGGCCTCCACGGTGGTCTGGCCTCCAATAGGAACTATCCCCATTTCAGGTATCTCAAAAGAGTTCCCGACAAAACCCCTGCATCCTGCATCCATAGCTGAGTGTTGCTTGAGGGCTCCAAAGCCCAAGAAAGGTGAGGACATTTCATGAGGCTGATTTGAGTGAAAACCATAATTTTCTCCCGAAGACGGAATATCCAGGGGTGGAGATACATATTCCGTTCTCGGAGTAACATATCCGGAACTAATGATTTCTGGTTGCTTACCTTTCTGGGAGACTCTAGTTTTCAGAGACATTTCCTGTGTCTCTTCAGGAAAATCGAGGTTGATTCTTGTAATTCCCCCCTGTGAGGCAAAGTGAGAAGTAAATAAAGTAGCCTGACCTCCCAAATTTGTTGGTATAGAACCTGTATTTCCGGAGTTTGGCTGTTTCATAGAGCTGAGTCCAGATCCCGATCCAATGGATTTTCCCAAGTTCCATGGCTGGTTCTCGTTGTTTACTGGTTCCCTGCCCAGGTATTGTTTGCAGGAGTTGAGTGTACTCGGGACCTCGTCCATTTTTACTTTTACTTTTAGGCCTTCCTTTACTATTCCCTTAAATCAATAGCTTTAAGTTGGTCGACGTGACCTTTTCATCTCAAACAAAACTAATAAACTAGTAACTCTTGTATTTACTTTTTTGAGCAAATCCCTCCGGAAGTTTTCAAGTTAATGGTGAGTCACAATAGTTAGAGACGAAATTATGTTCTCATCTTATTTATTTACTAAATTTCCATTAACTCCTTTTGTTACGACGACATTTATTAATTTCTGCTTTTTCACCCCCGTTTCCCTCTAACTGTTTTCCTACATGCTGAACCTTTCTGGACTTTAGCGGTTTACCAACAAGTAAGATACGGATTATTAATTTTTGTATTTTTTCCCCAAGAATGAGCGTTCCAAAAAGTTATTCCTGGTAGATTTTCACTCCGATTTCCAGGAAAATCTCTTTGCAAGTGTTATTTTTCCCTTTTCCTCTCCTTCTTCCTCCTCAACGAATTTCCGAGATTGCGCCCCTTTCCCCACACTTTCACCCCTTCAAACCTTGCTCTAATCAAGAGCTACTGAGGCAGTTTCCTTCAGTTATTCCTGCCTCGAAGGCCACTAGATCCCCACAGTTCAAAAACTTCCAGAGCTTTTCGCCCAGATTATCGAAAGGTTCAGCAGGTTTACCGCAGGCGCTACGCGTTACTGATATTTGATTTTTCAATGAAAAAGGCAAATGGTCGAGGAGAGTTTCCAGGAAAGTTGTGGCTTCAATACAGAAAATGGGGCGGTAGGGAAACCATTGGAAGAGCTGGGGACGGGAGGGGATGTTGGAAGGTTACTGGTGGGGCGGGGGGAGGAGGCCGAGAATGCGGAGGGCGAAGATGAGGGGAGCGAGGATGAGGAGGGCGAAGATGAGGAGAGCGAGGATGAGGAGAGCGAGGATGAGGAAAGTGGAGATGAGGTTGAGGAAAGGAAAGTTCTTCCAGAGAGGGCTTCCAGAGGAAAAAGGTACACTCAGCTCTTGGGGGAAGAGGAGGCAAAGGATTCACAGTTTTGGGGCCACGATACTTGGGAGGAGGAGGAGGGAGACAGCGGTTGGTCTTCGGAGGATGAAAAGATCGAGCTTGAGATTCTTGGGGGTATTGATTCAAGTACTGACTCCGAAGAGTATGACCAATCGGATGATGGGAAAGATGAGGAGGCTGAGCCGGGGGATTTGGATGACGACATCATAGACGGTAAAAAAGCCAGGAAACCCAAGAGATTGAGAACCGGTAAGTACAAAGATCCATCTTTATTTTTAAAGTCTGCTCAAAAAGACATGTTACGGAAGGTAAAGAAAAAAATGAAAACTAAAAAAAAATCTTCCCCAGTCAAGAAGACTCCCGCCGTTCTGGAGCCCAGGTCCATGGGAGTTAGAGCTTCCACGACTCAGAAGAAACTAAATCTTCAGGAGTCCATAAAAAAGAGAGATGAGGAGGCTCTGAGCAGAGCGAAGCAAAAAGAGTCGAGGAAGGGCTCGAGGCCAAAAGCCAATATCAAGACGGCCATGACTCAAGAAGAGAGACTAGAGGCTTGCAAGGAAATTGAGAAGATGAACTTGGAGAGCTTGAACAAATTGGAAGAATATGAAGAGCAAAGAAGATATCTTGACAATACTTCGGCAAGTATGAGGAAACATTTTCAATCTGGTTCTCTGAGCATTTATGTTTCGTGGTCTTCTTATCGCCTAATGGAATCTGAAAAAGAAAAGTCTGACCAAATCCTAAGCAACGAAGAGTTTTGTAGGGAGATGATTATTTACACAGACGGAAATATTCCTCCACACATAAGCCAAAAAAGAACAGTTCCCGTCACTTCCGTAAAGGGCGGAAATAAAGAACCGGCCTCTCCAAAATGTTTCGTGTTTGGCAACTCTGCCAAGTATTATGATCCTTTGACCGAAAAGTATTATAGTAATTTGGAGGCTTTCAGAATAATAAGAAAGGAGTACCATTCCCAGACTTACAAAAGGGTGCTTGGAGAGATGAAAGAAATTCAGGATTTAATCCAGGCCAATAAGAAATTTTTAGAAGATGGTTTACAAAGCCAACAGTTTGAAAATGGCGTTTTAACAAAAGTAGAGTAAAATCAATTTTTTTTTTTTTTTTTCATTTCTCCCTGCAATTAGGATCTTATTTATTTTGAATTAGCCTCCCCTTGGCTTTTTTGCTTTAAATTAGGCTCTGAGCGTAGTTTAAAAGCTTTAGTTTAATTATTATTTATAAAAGAAAATTTGAGATCTTTAAAGTGCCCAGGTGTGGATTGCGGGTACCAACTGAGAATAGTCAATTATAATTTCTGAAAAATTGTCAAAATAAAAAGTGAAACACCTGGGTTGGTAAACTTTTTATTAATTCGAAAAATAGGTTTTTTTTGAAGATATCCAGGACAAAACTATTGCAGGTGAAAATAATGATGGATTTGGCTCCCACTCCTCAGATTGAGGAGGAAGAGACGATCTTTATCGACCTTCCAGAGTTGTCGAGACTTGAAATATTCGATGAAATGAATGTACATGTAGAAAATTGGGTAAGTTGCTTTGGAGTTTGGTCAATCCAATTAATCACTTTCAGGAATTTGATGAATCCGAGGAAAGACTTAGCTTCGAACTTTCAGTGGCCCCCCAAAAAAACCCAAAAGAAGAATCCGTAAGATTTAAGTTCCACGGGAAAAGCTTAAATACAGTTGGAACATGCATGTTTTTTGGTAGAGATGACAACACGAATGAAAGTGTATCCACAGAGGAAGTAGATGCAGACAAAACTGAAAATCGCGAAGATACCTCTGCGAGGGAATTGGAAATTCGTGACAATGATCAAATTATGCAAGATATATCCGAGGAAAAATCTGATATATACTACGGAAGAGGGGAATCTGATATAATTAAAAGTGAAAAATTTAAACTTGTTTATGTAGGAAAGTGCAGAAAAGTCATTCAAGCATTTATAGTAGACTAATCTGAGTAATCCAGTTATTCATTTAGTGATAATACGTAAATATAGGGAGCTAAGAGGACGATTCTCAAAGCCCCAAACATCTTCACTCAAAGTACGAGTCAAAATCATTCATTCTTTTTTGTTCATCGCGTTAAAAATGATCTTCTTACACTTTTGGAATGATAGGATACCTTTATCAATCCATTCGTCTGAAGACTTGGGGAAAGGAGGAATGAAGCTTTTTTTCTCTGAGTACTTAATGTAGTCGTCCATAGATTTGAGGCCCCACCCAACCCCAGTCCCAAAACCCACTCCCAATGCAAACCTTCTGGACATTGGAGACTTGAATGCAATAGATCCAACCGTCCCTGCAACTATTGAACCGGCAAGGGCATAGACTCCAGTTGTGACTAGGAATCTCTTATAGATTTCGGGAGTAGCGATCTCAGAGTTCAACTTCCTCGAAGAATCGTAGTTGGAGCTCGAGCCAGGAGCTGAAGAAGGCTGACCTGGAATTCTTGAAGATCCCAACATATATTTTTCTTTCCGAAACTCCCTCTTTTTAGTTTGTGGTTTCCGGGATTTCTAAATCCAAAATCTTTAAATCATTATATTAATGCCCCACAGAGGCCCGGAAGGGAATTGCCGCCTTTTTCACGAGAAAAAACGCAGGAAAACTGCCTAGGAGTTACTAGTAGAGTGGCAAATAGAACAAGAAAACGAGGTGATTTGCCAGAGTTGTCCACATTTTTTAAGAGAGGTAGTTTGACAAAAGCCTCGATGTCGTGGGATCCCTCTCTCCCGGAAAATGGTCAGGACCAGAAAGGCTCCTGGTCGCGCTCTGCAGGCTATGAGAAGGCCAGAGTGGTTGCAAATTACCTGGAGTTGGCCACTTTGGAATATGTTCAGAGATGTTCTGGAGACTCAGGAATGCGACTTGATGACTCTACGGGGCCTCTATTTTGTATAATGAGCTGCTGGAAACTCTTGTGGTGTTTGTCAATGAATGAACTGATTGGGGAATGTTTGAGAGACAAAATAGAAGAGAATTTCACGTTCAGAACAGACGTTTTTAACTCTAATGAGGACTTTAAGAAACTTTTGAGCATTCCGCAGATTTCTGAGGGCGAGGTATCACGATTTGCGATGGCATACTCTCCGCTTTTCAGAGTCGTCCTGGGAGTGCTTAGATGGCTAAGGTGGGAATCTAGAGTAAATCCGTACAAACAAGATGACTTCTTCATCAGAGAAACCTACTTTGTGGACTACCCCGAATCCAGGATTGCCTGGAAGACCATGAAGAATCAGAAACGATTTTACGGCTTGGACTGGCCGTTGAACACGGACCAATCATTTATTTCTTGCTCTGATAGAGAAAATGTAGAGGAGGTATTTAAAGTGGCATTTATGTTACTTAGAAAGGGGTGCAGGATGCAGCTGGATGAGTTCTTGAGAGACAGAGCCAAGGCTCACTGGTTGGGGTCTCTTGTTGATGGAATGGACCCCTACTTGTGTCCCGAAAAACAAAATGACTATTTTGCAGAGATTTCCAACTTTATTGATATTATTCCCAAAATTGACGAAATGTGGTTGAACTATAACGAAGAAGAGGAAGGATCCGAACCGCGGCCCGCACGGATCTCCCTCGGAGCCTTTGAAGAGGGCCGAGCAAACAAGGAATTGGGCTTCAATGAGATTTTGTTTAAGGAATACTTTGAGTTTGTCGATTCCATGGAGAGGAGTCTGATTTTTCCAGTTTCGGAGGGGTTGGACTCTGGAAGTAGCGGGATTGACTGTGAAGGAAATGTTGATAGATCTCTATTATTCCACTTCTTGAGGAAGGTTTTGGCCGAAAGCAGGAGTTCAAAACCAGCCACTAGAACGAACTTGGGAGAATGGGAACTCTCTTTCTACTCTATTTTGTGCGGAGACTTTGAGCAACTTTATTCCAGAGCCGGGGACGATTTTGACAAGCTATTTGCTCTTTTTCAGACGCAGAAAATCAATATCTTCAACGAATGGGCAGATTTCTTGGAGTCGAGAACCCAAAATGGTAGGAATAACGTCTTTTTGGGGAAAATTGAGCCAGAAAAGGGGTTGGAGGACGCTCTGTATAAGAGACTTAAACTTTTGACGAGGGACTCTCACCCGGAAGTCTCAACAAACTACTTACTAGAGGACTGCGAATCCATCTCTGAATTTAATCTGATTACTCAGATCCAGGCCAAACTAGACTTTGGGATGAAGGATACGCGAGAGACTAACGCAGAATGTGATGAAACACATGCTTTTGGCTACAATAGCAGCTTCTTTCACTTTAAAAGGAACTCAGAATCCGCGGTCGATATGGTTGAGTTTGAGAAACAGCTTATTGATTCTCTGGTGGACTCTATATCATACCTTGACAGGGACAGGAATTCTAATACAGCCATGAGACACTTTTTCGATATCTACACGGGAATAATAGTTTCTTTTTTGAGTCCAAAAGAACATGGAAATGAGTTGATATCTATTCTTGAGGAGTTTATGAACTACACTTTGACTTTAGGCAACGAGATATCCTGCGTTGGGTCCTTAAAAGCTTTCATTTCACAATTGGTAATTGCTCACCTTGAGATTGAGGGTTCTATCGACGTAACTGAGATGCGGAACTACTCCGTCTACATTTTTGACGAGTTCAATCTTGCGTCATTACCTAGCATGGACTCTCTTGATACTTTGGATCCTTCTGAGGCAAGCATCCAATTTAGTGTACTCACCGAAGATGTTATTTTCCAGCCTCTCCACAACATCCCTGAAGGCGTCAAGGACAGGTTTGTATCACAGTATCTTAATCATATTCTCGAGAGCGGTGACCAGACTTTGGATGTCTTCTTTCTTATGCTTGAGTATTCCTCTCTAAATTGTAGGCTGGAGTACATCCACAAAATGCTTTCAAGACATCGATATGATCTTGACATCCACAGCTTCCAGAAGCTAGCATTTAATTTGATCACTAAGTTTCCCACGGAGATTATGTCTGTTACTTTGACCTTATACGACGAATTATACGGAGAGATTCATGAGGCGCTTATAAAAACAAATTCGCCTTCACCGGAAAACTTGGGGCTCCTCATCACTTTTTTGGAGTTCATTATTTTGCTTCTTGGAACCCTCTTCCAGTTCCTCATTGTCCGCCAGGACTACTCTCCGTCTTCAGATTTGATACATAAAGTGGCTCATTACATTAATCAGGCAAGTCTTGACGATCAGGTCTCCGGTCATGGTTCCAACGTGATGAGTAATGCTCTCATATCTCTGGAAGCGAGTCTTTCATCGGAAAGCCCGTGCAACCAGACTGTTGGTGAGACGATCATTGGACTTTTTTTCTTGAGTCTTTTGAATCCCCTTTTTTTATTACAGGTTTCTGTGGAAGCTAAAAAGCTATTGGGATCTGATGGGATTGATTCTCTGGAACACCGTCATTTTGTCCTTAATCTCACACGTTCTAATTCTTGCCTGCAGGAGTTCATTGTCCCGATGGTACTCGAGCCTATTATGATTCGGCTGATCACTGTTATTGCTTCTAACCAAGACAAAATAGGTCCAAGTTACAGCAGCTTTAAGATCTCAAAGCTCTCATCGTGCGGCGATTTTTTAAATACCACAAACTGGGAGCAGAATTTAGTATTGATTTTTTCTCTCGGAAACCAAATTAAAGTACAAAATGTGCTAATCCCCTTTTCACCGATTATGTTTCTCAGCTCGCATCTAACATTCTTTAACATCCTCGGGATCATCAAGAGATACCACGATTCAGTTTCTAAGATATGGGAATGCATTCAACAAATGGATAGAAGGTCGTTATACAACGAAAGTTTTGACTCCAGCGGAATTAATAGCGGCAGACCGAGAGAACACTTTCAGAGTCCCTCAATTTCCCCCAGAAGCAGTCTACTCACTTCTCCATTTAGCGTGCACGCCTCTCCGGCTCTGAACTCTCAAAGAAGGAGTTCTCTTCGTCTACTAAACTTTGAGAAGCAATTGGAAGAGGCTAACCGAGTAGTTTCCACGCTAACTTCTACTCTTGAAGTGGTTCTAAGAAACTGGCTCACACTTGGCACGGATTCTCTCCTCTATTCTCGTGAGAATAGTGAAAGTGGGGAATCTCAAATATTCCAAGGGCCAGAGCTCGCCCAATTCAAGGGTGTGCTTCCCGAGTATTGCTCCTTTGAAAGCAACCATCTCGGTCTTGGAACTTTTTCGGTCAAACATTGCAGAGTCAGAGAACTACTTTTAGAGTCTAGATTTACGAATGTTCAGAGGCTTTTTGACCAGTTAGTGCTTACGATAATCTTCCATCGAGAAATTGAGCTCCTCAGCAATAAAAAAAGCTCAATTTTTCCTAGAAGATCTATTGATTCAGTGAAGTCTCAAAGTCTCGATTTCAAATCCGTTTCACTCTTAGCCAACGTTCTTAGACTGATGGAGGAAAGTAGTTGGGTGTTTTCCGAGGGATAGGAATTTAGTATCTCGATCTATTAAGCGGCTCTTCTAATAACCTATTAGGAAAAAAAAATAGTTGGTGCCACTAGGTCCAAATTTGAACATTGGTGTGTTGGCGGACATGTTGCATTGAAGAAAAGAAATACTTACCAACACGTTTTGCTTTCTGTTTCATTTATAAAGTTAATAGGCTGTGTGCCTATTTGCATGTTTATGGTTTGATTAACCTTTAGCCTCGAATAAATCAGGGGACTTCAAATATGCGGGTTAGTTTTTTCCCCAGTTTTTTTGCAAAAGAATAAATAATATGCATATATACATTTTATGATAATTTATCATGATAATCAGAGAATAAAGTGAGATTTGGCCCAAGAGATGTTAGAAAACCTCACTTTCAAACCTCCGACTCGTTCCTTACTGGCTTGCTGTACCGATTTTCGAGAAAGACGGGAGTTCTGCAGAGCAAACTTGATTCCTCTACTTTTGAAAAGAGTGTCTGATTCAAAGAAAAAAGTTTCTAGTGTTGATGCTCATGGGGAAAAAATATCACTTAGTTCTGGAAAAGAACTGAAAAACTTAGTTTGGGAAATCACCAGATTGATAAGAACTTCCCCACGCAAGAGAAGGCCCAGCATTAGAGAATGGTCCGAAGAAGTCAGGGAGATCGTGAGAGCTAGAGAGGAGGCAGCGAGAAAGAGATTGGATGAGCTTCATATAAAACAATTAGATGCTAAGGTAGAGTATTCTAGAGACATTTTGGCCAACGAGTCAACTCTGGACAGCATTGTACCCAAGTTGAATTCTCTTGCAGAGAAGCTCGATAAGTTGAGTTTCAGAAGGGATTCCATTCTAGATATGGTAGACTCTCAGAGTTTGAAGAGAATGGGGGTTCTTTCCAGGGCTAAAGAATACCTGAGTGAGCTATTGAATTTTTCTAACAAGTTGGAGGAAATCTCAAACAGTCTTAGAGACCAAAAGAGCCTAAGAAGTTCGAGAATATATGAAATAATTCAAACAATAAGGAAATCTCAAGAGTCAGTGAAGTCCCTAGAGGCTGGGGAAAAGCTGAACCTAAAAATTAAGACTTCGATTTATAAAGAAATATCCAGACTCTTAGATCATGTTCTTGAAATTTTATTGGACCAACTCTCCGTATTCCTAAAGGAGTACTGCGATTGGGGAAGACTAGATAAAATTGTTCAACAAGTTCAGGGTAATAGTTCTCGTAGTAGCCTCAATGAAGAATCCTTCGAAAGTTCCAGGGCACAAAAGAATGAAGTTCTCGTCTACAAAATAAGTATTGCTCTTCTTTTGATCTATGAGTGCATAGATTTAACTCGGAGTTTTAATGAGCCTAGGGGCAAGGAGGACTCGGGAGTTGAACAGGAAAGGCTAGAAAAACAAAATTCAAATTTGAGCATCGGAATGAGAATTCTTGAACAGATTTTCCCGAAAATAACTTCCGAGATCGTGAACAAGCTCAAACCACTCTTTTTTTCAAGGAACAGCTCCCTGGCAAGCGTCGATAAACCGGAATGGATTCTAGAAACATTTTTGGCAGTCTTTAAATCTCACTCCAGCTATTTAGAGAGCCTATGGAATATTTTGAACGCAAAATACGGAAGTTTGAAACATGAAGATGGGACTAATGAGCACGGCAGGGGAAATATTCCATCTTTTGTGGAAGAAAGCAGATTTTTACTTGTAATGAACGGGATTATTTCAGCCAGTCCCAAAAAAGCGTTAAGTATCTCACTCATACGTGAGTTAAGGGGGGTTTTGAAGATCTACCTTAGAAGAATCCTCGTAAAGGATGGAACGCCAATTAGGGACAACAGAATAGACTGCATATTTGAAAGGTTTGTAGAGCAGCTTCTTTTATGTTATAGGAGGTGGAGTGAATTGGAACACGAGACATCCGTTTTTATCCTTTTTGACATATTAAATAATATCAGCATAATCGAACTCAGTTCCGTAAAGAAAAGCTCCTCGGATGGTCCAACTGAGGAGGAGAGCGGCCTAATTCAAGTGGAAGAACTCTCCAAGGCAGCAGTTAACTGGGCGAAATCCGCCTTCACGATGGTTTTAGGGGGCTCCGACTCGGAGTACCTGGAGATATTTAGCAAGCCTTCTTCTTTCCCACCAGAATGCGGCGTATTAGACTGGCTCTGTATTCTAAACAAGATATACATTGCTAACCAGATCATTGGGTATTTGTCTGAATCTCTAGTTGCGAGCTATACCGACAAATTCAATATCAAGAGAACTATTAAGGACCTTTACTCTTCTATGTGTTCATACTGCGGCTCGTCAATTCCAAATATAATTCTCAAGTGGTTTTCCGAAACAGTTGTTTACATCTCGAGAGAAGCCGGCTCAAGGAACGGTCAAGCGTTGATAATGCCGATCAAATCCTCATTAAACAATAAAGGTGTGTCTAATGCTCTCGCTTCAACCCATGGTACCCAAAATAGTAACAGCGGCGATTACATCCTTGTTTTGGGGTATTCAGTAGAGACAGTTGAGCTTTTGAATGCCTTTTCAGGGAAGCTTTCACTATTTGTGGACTGTTGCAGTTCGTTGGAGGTAAATTATGACTCGTTAAGACGCTCTGAATTGGCGATTCATGAGCTTCAGGAGTCAGGAACTCACCGAGAGTATCCTCCAGAAACTTTCTTGCGAGTATTTTCCACCCCCATTGTTGAGAAAAGCATTGTTGGGGAGTTTGTGGAGCACATTAGAAGTGAATGGAACATGATTGGCCATAAAGTAGGCCCTTTCATTCCTATCGTCTCAATCTTACTGGAATCTGTTGACATCGTATACTATTCTCTATTAAATTTATCTCAGGATATTGAAAATTCGACTAGATTCACTGATTCTGGGAACCCAATCTTGAATAAGTCGTCTCTAATAAAGATTTCAGAGAAGGAGCGAACGGAGTGTATACCGAAGTTGTATTTCGGTTCTTTAAAGAAGCTCGAGGAGTTAAAAGACGAAATGATCAGAGATATAAAGCTAGAACTGAGAGAAGTAATGATCAAGCCCCTGATATACAGTGAAATTGTCATTCCTAAATTGGAGAACTTATTAAGTTCGAATTCTTTTTCGGGAAATGCAAGGATTCTCTTTGATGACCACCTTGCTAAAAAGATTAATGAACTAAAATATACATATATATTATTTGATCTTTTCCTGTCACAAACCAATCTAACTAGGATAGCGCAAGCCCTATCTGTAGATCACACACAGTAAGAATTATATTCGAGCTTCTACTCTTCTTATTTCAACAATCCCTTTGTAGTTTAGTTCGCGTTACTCGGTTAACGAACAATACTATCTTTGTGTCAGAACTAGAGGGCCGTCAAGAACGAACATTAAGCCAAGACAATTTTCTTTTTGTTCTCTATTCTCCTGAAGGGAAAGTCCTTGAAGGTACTTAATATATATGGACTGTTAATTAACGAGCTTTAAAAACCCCAATTAAAATAGCGCTTAGACAGAGGATCAGAATGAGGATTGCCAGAATGAAAAGCATATAAGCCAGGAGTCTTTTAAGGGTGAAACCTTCATGAGCAAATGCCTTGATGTACAGAAGAGAGGGGATTATAAGGGCAGTTGTATTGCTACAGATGGCTCCAATTAACTCGTAAGCGAGACCAAGATTAGTAAAGAATAAGGCGCATGAAGTGGTTATAACGAGTATAAAGACCGTAATTATATTAAGCACCCTTTTTTCAGTTTTTGGCTCCATTTCGGTTACCCCACTATATAGAAGAATTGAGAGAGATCTTCTACAGGGATGGCATTGAATTGGAAAGGAAAAAACCATGGAAACCGCAATGAAGAATTTTCCCAGGAAAATATCAATGGAGTTATACTTGAATAGTTCTAGAATATTGGCTTTGTTGATCAAACGACCAAATAAAAGACATCCAGAAACCCCAATAATTGAGTAGAGAATTACTGCCGTCCCAACAGAAATCACTATTATCTTGGAGAGCCTATTGAGTGTTCTATTGTGGAGTTCGTTTGAAACCGTGAATATATTCTGCTGGCATGTAAAGGCAAATATCAGAATCGGAAAAGTCTCTAGAGTCTTAAGTAAGTTAAATGTGCTGAAGTAGTCAACGTTCCCCGATAGAAAGGCTGGCTGTTGCTCGGTACCTGAATGTAAGGTAGTACTACCATATATAAGTCTGAAAAAAACAACAGCAACAACGTAAAAGATACAAAAAACGCTGAGCCAGTTAGTGTACTTCATAGATTTGAGCTTATGCGGAAACGAGGCCGGAGCAATGAAAAAGACAACGGATGTTAAGAGGACAATGGCTCTCAAAACCTTGGGATTCATCCCATATGAATTGTTGATGAAAAAGAGTGAATACAATAGATCAGCGACCACCATTAAGTAGGAAACGCATACACCCAAAGACTTTATCACAACAGCGGTGTCAACAACCCAGCGGAGTCCCGGAATATAGTTAGCAGTAACAGAGTAGAAACTCACATCGTCTCCATATTCAATAGCAATGGATGAAAGCAAGTATAGGGAAAGTGATGATAGAAATGCGCAAAATAATGTTAGTGAAATTCCCTGTAGAATACCATTGGATGCGTATGCAAGCGGAATAGCCAGGGTGCCAATCCCAAGAATTGTATTAACCATTGCGGAAACCGCCTCACTCAGGGATGATCCCTGAATAGCACCTCCAAGTCCAGGAAGAGTTTCTGGTTCATCCTCAAAAACTCCATATATTGCCATGGACTGTGTTCTATTCATGGTCTTAAAGCTTGAAATTGAACCTTTGGAATAGGTGCGTTCTTCATAGCTTTTTGGCTCCAGTAAAGGCTTGGTAATACTCGGGTTCATCTCGTTTATGGCTTAAAATCAAAGTGGCCAGTAACGGAATTAAACAAATAACCTAGCGGCGTTAGTTTGAAAGAACTGGAGAAAGAAAAGATTTTCAACACCCTTTACAGAGCGAGCTCACGACTCTTATTAAAAACCTCTATTTTCCGAAGTGAGTTTGTACTTCCGTTCTCAATTTAAAGAGTAAATTCTTCAGTTGTGATTATTTGACTGTCTTTGGAGTGCCCGCCCACCTAGTACCCGTAGTTAAGATAATTACATATTTGGCGCCAAAAATTAGTGTAAGCTAATGCAGATGTGGTCTAACATGTAAGACGTGAGGAAATTATTGATGTAAAGCAAGATTGGAGAGAGAAATAGACGATTTTTATTGACTTTAGGCCGCTTTCCGTGCTAGTCCATTTTAAGGAGATATAATACCTTTTCGAAGATAAATTGTTTTTGCAGTATAATGAAGGGATATACAAAGTTAGTTTTTTTAATTATTGGAGCTCTTGAGTATTCCTTATGCGAGTTCACCATATTTTCTATTGGGGATTGGGGTGAAACAACAGATTGCCTTTTTAATATTACAGACAAGATGAATTCAATGTCTGCCGAAATGAATCCAGAGTTCATTCTCTCAGTGGGAGACAATTTCTATCAGAACGGTGTGAAGTCGGTAGATGACAGAAGATGGGTAGAAATATTCGAGGAGCCTTTTGGAAAATTTGATGAGAAACTAAAAATTCATTCTTGCTTGGGAGACCACGATTGGAGAGGAAGTACTACTGCTCAAATCGACCGTACAAACTCTACGATTAACAAAAGATGGCACCTTCCCGGGTACTGGTGGTACGAAAAAGTCGAATTTCCAACCAACACAAGTTTGGCTGCCCTTTTCGAAAAGTCAGCCTTGAAGGAGCTCTCAGTACAGGATAGCTTCCACTTTAATTCTTCCAGGTCTGGAAATTCAGGTGCTTGCGGAACGGATTGTTTGGACGATATTGTTGATAATTTGAACAACCTTATCAGCAGAAATAGCTCCCGGAACGAAGAGCCCAGTTACAAAGCTGTTATGTCAGAATATAATTCCCAGCAAGTAGTTAATGCTACGGCGGTTTTCATTTATTTGGACAGTTGGACTCTCACGCAAGATCCTTTTAAAAAGACTTCCATTTCATATAGATACCTTCAACTTGAATTCCTTGAACAGGCACTCAGAGCTGCCATATCTGACAATGTTGACTGGATAATTCTTGTTACTCACTATTCAATTTTCTCTAGTGGCCATCATGGACCGCATGCAAGATTCGGAAAGCTCCTTCTTCCTCTAATAAAGAAATACAAAGTAGACTACGTCATTTCAGGCCATGATCATCATCTTGAGCTTCTCAAACCTGAAGACCTAAACACTCATTTCTGTATAAATGGAGCATCCAGCAAACCCAGACTCGGATTCGGTGCTACTCACGAATTCTCACTCTTTAAATCCGATCTTTGCTCCTTCATTTCGCTTACTTTCTCTAAAGACATAGCGGTTTCCAGAGCCTTTTCCGTCGACTCTAGTCTATTTAACTACTTCAAAAGGTCCAATAAAGTCGAGAGATCTAAGTTAGACATTGAAGAGACGAACTATCCTCCACACAAATCTTCAATCAGAGTAAATCCCCTTGTCAACATTCTAGGTTTGACATTATCTCTGACTCCTTTTCTCTGAAAATTACTAATGCTAATTTTACAAATAAGTTACCGCGAATCCTACTTTCAGTACCCAAATCTAGCTAATGAATTAAATACATATTCGAAATAGAGTCTTGGCAGATCATTACAAGACCATATCTAAAACCCAAATTCATCATTCCCTATAGATTATTCCGCGCCTACTTAAAATCTCAGCGGATTTTAAAATTCCAAATATTTATATTGGATTTATTCTGAAAAATATTTCCAATGAAAAAAAATATACGCTTGGCGCTATTTAGTTACTCGAGCTTTAACTCATCACTTTATTTATTTCTGCTTTAAATCATGTTTCAAAAGGTACATCTAATTTTCCTATTCTTTGTTTCACTTCTATTGATACAATTCTCATCACTTCATGACCATCAAACGGGATTGATATCAAGTTCACATCTTCAAATTAAAACCGGTGGAAATGGTTTTGAAGAGCAAGAAGATTCGGGTTGTTGTTCAAGTTCATCAAGCAGACTAAGGTCAAGAATTCTCAGGTGTTTACGATGCTCATGCCTGGGGTCCAGTGATAGTCACGATTTCGAAGAGCAAGATGAGGAAAGCTCCCGTGGACTTGAAGGATCTATTGGTGAGGTTACTGAAGACCCTCAAGGTCCTCCAGCTCCTCAAGTTCCTCCAATTTCTCAAGGTCCTCTAACTCCTCAAGAGGCACCTGGCGTTAGACGTGAGGAGACCGATGAGGAAAGGGCCTCCAAATGTAGACGTTTAGAGTCTCAAATATCGAAATTGGAGACTGTATACACGAGATTAGGGTGTACAGGAGGCCCAGAAGATATTCCTGCGTGCAAGCATATATGGGATAGAATTCAACAACTTAGGAGGCGATTGAAAAGGAAATATGGAGTTATTGAATCTACGAAGCTCTAGAACATCTTGCGAGGTGTTTCCTTGTGTAATGTTTGATTTCCTACTTTTGCATTGGATTTGTGTGGTTGGAAGACTCGGTAGCAATGCAAAGTGTGTAATAGTACTTGTAAAGACCACTTAATGTGTCAAGCTGAATGTTTAAATTAGGAGCAATCCGTTTTTTCGTGACGAATTTGACGTTTAGGATAATCTTAATATTTTGAATAAATTCTAAATTTGGAACTTTGCCTTATATTTACATAAATAGATCTTTTAAGCATTAAAAATGGTCTTTACCTAATTTTTTGTATTTTCGGAGATTTATGGATGTATTCTACATAGTTCATCTTTTTAGCTGCACACGAACCCAATAAAATGTTATTTTGCACGCCATTTTGAGGAGTTGGAAATAGAGTGACAGCTTTCCTTTTATTAGGGAAATGAACAACAGAATCTTCCTGAATTTGATTCTACATACCGTACTATGCTCTAAAGGCAAATTAATTTTTTGTGAAATTTCAGACAGTTCAGAGGCTCAAGTCTCTACTGGGGTCAAACTAAGTAGAGAGATTGAGTCTTTTGCAGTAGGAAGCGTCGATCTCTCGGTCTACCGTGAGCATAAAACTGAATTATCAAAAGAAGAGCTGGAAGTTAGACTTGCTAATTTTCACCAGACAATGGAAGAAGAGAAGACTACAAAACAATCGATATACGTGGGTCCAGAAGAAGAGGGAACCTCTTCTGGGATTAGGCACGTTAAAAAGTTGAAGATATCTGTCTCAACCGATGAAAATGATGGAAAGGGTGCGCATAGTAGTGACCAAGATTTACCTCAGGGATTTGCAACCGAATTTGAGAACTTTTTGAGGAATTATTTGCCTGATATCGTCATTATGAATTTCGAAGGAGAGGTTTTTGGTTCTAAGAATCTTTATCTGACCAATTTTTGGCTAGACAAAAGAATTTTGCAAACAGAAGCTCATTTTGTGAAATTTATGGTAGAATACTTTTCTGGAAAAAGTTATACCGAAAATGTTGAACTAAAACTTAAGATGGAATCACTTTTAGAAGAAAAAATTAATGGAATTAAGAGCGAATTATTACCCGGATTTATTGGAAAAAGTACTAAAACAAAACATCTCTTGAATTTGTTCCTTAATACTATCGTGAGGCTAGAGTGTATAGATATTAAAGGAAGTCTAGTAACAATATTGTTAATTTTTGAGTACAATATGCCACTATTGGAATCGGCATTTTTAATTTTCCTACTTATTTGTTCATACAGAGAGTTGCAAAATATGAGCTTTAAAGAGGCATTTCAAAAAGTGATTAACAACGAGAGTTCATTGGGATCCAAGATTCTAAATGTTGGGGGAGCCCCTGTGAAACAATTGTTCAAGGAATTAAGAAAACATGGCAAAAAATCCGGTGGCGTTAAAATTAAAGATTTAAAACAAGAAGATAGAATTCAATTCCCACTGATAATGGAAAGCGTTAATGTTCAAGACTTTGGCTTAAGACTTTGCCTTTCACTTTTGGAACTAGCAATAATTGAGACTTCGTCAATCAATAAAATGTATTTATTAATGTTTTTTGGCTCAAGGATGTTGACAGCAACTGAAGTTTTCATGGCATATGATATTGTTGGGATTGTTTCTCGCACAACATTAACTATTGACGAGATGGTCCTGGCAGTTATTTTTGAAAGTAATACATTTAATCTAATTATCAGAAGAATCAAGGAATATCACAATGTTGATTTGTCTGAGTTGAAAAGCAGATTCGATGAATGCATCCAAATCAGGAAATACTACCCCGAGTTAAATAATTTCGTTACAAGAACTGATTTTCAAATCAAGGCAATATTGAAAAAAAAGAGAAAAAAAGAGAAAAGAGAAAAAAAAAGGGAAAAAAAGAAAAGAACTGAAAACAAATGAATATTTTCGTTTGGAAGGGCTTAAATCTGATCTTTTTTTCGCAAAAAAGTGGAGTGGTTTTGAATTCTAAGTGTTAAATAAATTTCGTTGGATTCAAGTAATCATATTTTTTTATCAAATTTAAAACATCTTGTGAAAGTTCTTAATATAACTATAAAAAAAAGAGTAAACTCATTTAGATTGAAGAATCCATTCAAGTTAGTATTTTTACTATTAGGTTCCGATTATAAATGTTCAAAATCTCAAGAAAAATTTCAGTTTCATCCTTTTTTTCTTTGAAATAGTCGTGAACCAGTTAAAATTGTGAGTTCAAATTTCTGAGGCTTTCAAGAAAATGAAGATCTTGACTTCCAATAAAAGATACTATTTGTATGGAATCTCATTGTATCTTTCATTTTGCTCTCGAATATATTTTAGTTTAGCTCCGGTTGAGCATGAGTGAATTACCCTTAATTTAAAGGCATTTTGTAATTTATAAATAGTATGTAAAACTGCTCTAAGTTTTTACAAAAAAAAAAACGAAGAAAATTACACCTTTCAATTTAATAGCTTCCCACTACGTATTTAAAATTTACAATATAATTTAATATTTTACTTCTCAAACCTAAGTTGAAGATAGTGACATTTTAAACCACAAAACCAAAATATTGCAGATAAAGAGAGGTATTAGAAGCCTAGTAATTTGGTTAAATAGAAAAAGATTGAAACTGAATAATGAGAATCCAACCGGATATAAACATTGAGCCGTGAACTCGGCCGAGTAGTTATTTCTATATTATCTAATAGAAATATACATATAAAATATCTTGTTTGACCGGTTAATTTATATTTTTCGTAAAATTTATGCAACTTGTCAAAAAAAAATCAGCGCGCGCTGAACTTTATTCAATTATTAATAGTATGTTTTGAAATATTCATTTGTATAACTAAATATGTATAATCAGGCAGGTTTTTTACAATGGCTTCATTAAAGGTAGTATTATTACTGTTGTTTCTTGTTCTGTTTTCAATCCTGACTCATGTGATAGAAGGCGCAGGAGCTTCTGGAAGAGACTTAAGTGATGATGAGGATGAATTCACTACACCTGATGGAACAAATACTGAATCTCCCATCTTAATTACCCCGTCAATGTTTCAGAGTAGTTATGAATCTGAATTTCTCCTGGTTATTTTCACTTCTGTTCTTATTGGTTACTTGACATTTATACTTCAAATTGGAGCTTTATTTGATCGAGAACTTTGTTTTGGTGAAATGGCAATGTTGAAAGATATTTATAGTGATATTTTGTTAGAATCCAATTTTTGTAATAAAATGCGGATGATTAAAGAATCAAGACATATTTATTTCCAAATGGTATTGGACAGCTATGACCTCTCAGTGTTCGAAGATATAATGACCGAAGAAACACAAGCTAGTAAGAAGGTCTTTGATACTATTGTATCCGAATCAAAACATATCAGGGAGAAAGTATTACTCTTGATATCGTCAATTAAATCGCTTTTAACTCTTTGTTCAAATGATTTGTTGAACTTAAGAGCGAAGCTAGTTGTTGAATCGGCAGTTAAATGGCTTCCAACGCTTGATACTTCTGAGGAAAAATACAAAAGATCTCAAAGGAGGGATATTGTAAAAATTTTGACATCAAATAAAGAGTTGTTTGAAAGTTCTTGCACTAAAATATTGATAAATAATTTAGGGGACAGATTTGATGCACAGCGTCGTAGTTCCAGGCAGTCTAACATTAAGCTCATTAGTGACTATAAGGAATATTTACAAACTGGTTCTACACGCTTAACTGCTACTGAAATTAAAAGAGTGGAATCCTTCGTGAAGGATTTAGATTCCGTCGACAGTTATGATACTTTATTCTTCTATGAGTTATTAATGACTGCAATATTTTCGGTTGATTTTCTTGGATTTGTGGCTCAACTGGTATTCTATTTTAATAAAGAAATTCTATTAAAATTCCTAAAGAGTATCCGTGAATTGAAGCTTAAAATTGAGAAACTTTCGGCTACAATATCTTTGAGTTTGAATATAAGTGAGGAAGATGCGATTCAAGTCAAAGAAAAGGTCTACAATCAATTGGGATTTAGTAATCATGGGTCGTTTAATTATATGTTGCTGGGAATGAAAGAAACTGTGGGAAAGGAAGAAATAATCAGTTGCATGAAAAAAATATATTTAATTTTGCTAGAGAACGTTTCACTGCTGAAAAGCAAGCAAGATATTGCCTCCCGGTGTAGATACCTGAAAACTACCTTCACATTATCTATTGAAATGTATGAGAGATTTTTAAAACAATTAATGAATTCTTTGAAGGAATACAAATCGCTTGGCGAAGATAAAATGAAATATGAAAAGTATATGAATACTTCAGAGAAAAGGCTTGAAAAGATCAAAGTAGAGAAAGATACAAAGGTCAAGAGAGAAAAGGAAGAAAAGAAGAGAATTCAAGAAGAAAAGGAGGAAAAAAGAAAGAAGGAAGAGACTGAAAGAATGTTGTTGAAAGAACAGCAAGAGGAGAGAAAACGCCAAAGGGAACTAGAAAAGAAAAATAGGCGAAGAACAAGATCAAGAAGAGAATATCCTCAAGCTGGGGACTCTGAAGATAGATTGAAAGAATCTGGAATCAGGGAAAGAAGCAAAAGCAGAGAGAGAGAAACGATGGTAACTCCATCTTCTACTTCTGTGCTATCTGCTAGTGGTCATTCTTCAAGGTCAAAACAGAAGAAGGAGAGTAAATTAGAGAAACTAATAAAAGAAGAAAGTAAGTCGGAAATGAGGGCCAGAATCCAAGCAGTTATATTGCAACAGAAGCAAACACAGATTTCTGAGAAAAAGAGGAAACAAGTGGAAAGAAGAAATAAGAAGGATGATGCAAGAAATAAGGAAAAGAAGGAGAGAGAAGAAGAGAAGGAAAGGGAAAGAGAAGAAGAAAGAAGAAAAAACGAAGAAATAGCGTATAATAATTTTCTCTATAGCTTACTAAGTTCGGTGTCATCAATTGAAGGACTATACGATGAATCAGGAAAGGATAGAAATAAAGAACTTGGTGCCTTGATTTCTTGTATAGTTGAAATAGTTGCTGAAGATATTGATGGTAAAGAAGAGGATCTTGAGACTATTTCAAATTTAATTGCCGGTATTTCCATTTCGGATGGTGAGGCGCCAGGGAGTTCCCATAAAGCGGATTCTTCCTCAGCTAGTGGTGGAAGAAGGAGAGCATACGAAGTCCCAACGGAAGGCGGAGCCTCAGTTCCCACTTCTCAGCTTTTTGGAAGTGGGGCTGTATTTTCTACAAGAGGTAGAAGCAGATCGAAATCAAGGGCAGCATCTAGAAGTAGATCCAGATCAAGATCTGGATCTACTTCTAGATCAACCCCTTCTCGTTCCAGAAAAACTTCCAGGTCCAGAAGCAGGTCCAGGTCAAAAAGCGAGCAAAGAGAAGGGTCAGGAAGTGAATCATTAAAATCCAGTCTTGAACCTCACTTTAAAGCAGGCAATTCCAAATTTGCTAAATTCTTTTCTAGTAGCAGTGAGAAAGCAGAGAAACCAGATTCTTCTCCCTTTCTGGGTTTAAGATTTTTTGGTGTTACTATAGATGACTATCCAAATATTAACGAAGACTCTTCAAGAGATGAAGTAGTTTCTGCGCTAGAAAATGTTGGGAATGAAATTCAGAGATTACATTTAGAAGTTGCTCCTCTTTTGACTGGGGAAGATTTCTTCGCAGTAAAACAGGCGGAAAGAATGTTAGTTCGAGTATTGATCAGATTACTTCTAATATTGAATGGTTTAAAAGGGTAAACTTGGGATTTTTCTGTTGTTAAAATCCATTTGCAGTTTAATTTTTGAAAGAAGTAAAATTACACATTAAATAGGACAGGAACTAGCACGTTTCAAGCTCCCAAAAAATCTGAATAATACGTGAATACTGATACCAAGCGAATTTTCAAATATTACTGTTACATATTTGAGCTTCGTTCTATATAGTTATATATATTGGTCTTTTGTTCATATGGGTAATATTTATGAAGGTGTTTTTCTTTTCCAAAACTAATTGAGGATTTTGGAAACTTGAAGTAGAGTTCATCACAGTTTCAATGATACGGCCAGATTCGGGTAAAGTGAGATTATATGATGAAATTTTAGAAGTTGATCTACAATTCTTCGGGATTTTATCTTATTTTCTTTATGGACAAATATTCATAGTATCAACAAAATTTTGTTTCAAATAACAGACACTGAACATTCCGTATGCCTATAATCCCGAAAATTACCCTTAAGAGCGTAGTAGCCGAGATTTAATGTTTAAGGTATATTACAATTTAAAATCTTAATTCTCCAGTATTGAGAACGCTTAATAAATGATTGAACCAAAACGGAGTTATGGTTCTATTTGAATGATTAAAATGATCAAAGTACCTTTTGAAGCCTTTTTATCTGAGTGAACTTTTAGAAAATCTGAACCAAATATGTGGCTCATCTATTTAGAATTGTGACCTTTACTCTCTGAAGAGTAAAATTTGCGTGAATTATTTGTTCCGTTAACTAAGCTTAAAATAACTTGTTTAAATACCCGGGTCCCAGTACTCTATTTTAGTAAACAAAAGATATATCCGGATTAAACTTCTTTTTAATCCAGAAGAGAAGCTTGATTACATGTCCCACTGCTTTTCTATTTCTAGTATTTTGATAAGAATTCCCGTAAGATCTGTTCATCACCTTTCTGAGCATAATTTAATAGTGATTGCACTTAATTGGAGCTGAAGTCCAAATAGTAGTCAAATTTTAAAAGATTTATTGAAAAATAAGCAATTAAAATAAAGCTCAGGTATAAGTAAAATTTCTGGGTTTTTATTTCCTCACTGATTAATACTTTGCTCTTGTTTTCAGCATCCTTTTATAATATTTTGAAGGCTCCAGAATTATGGAATCTAGAGCATTGATATGGCAGACACTCTTAGGGTAGAAAGTGCGAATTCTTAAAATCACTCGTGATATTTTATTGGATATATTTTTGTTAATATTTGGTACTTTCAGGGTTCTCTTAAATCCATCATCAATATTGGAAAGGACTTTGTTGATTCTAATTGATATGACTCAAAACTTACGAATCTATTTAAGCATTGAAATCCCTAACTATTACTGTTTGTACCTAAAAATGGAAACTAAAACCATTTTAAACAACTGCAGAAAAATCAGAAAATACTAAATATGTTGATCAAATCAGTTTTTATGCTAAATATTCTAAATAGGGAAAACTGGATTTGTGGTTGATTTCAATAGCGTTTTCATTCAACTAATGTAAATTTACAGGTAACGTCAAGTATTCTAGAAAAATAAAGGTTTACATTAAAACGTAATTATTGAATATAAGCTTTTAAGAAAATCCATTTATAATTGAGCTTGAAACCTGATATTTTTTCAATACTTGTTGACCCAGATGAAAACTTGGAGAATTTTCCTAGAATAGTGTTATTTGGATGAGACAAAACTCAAAAATCTAAAATAACATTGTGAACATTTCTTTACTCCCTGAATTTCTAACGTGTTTAAAATTAAAAATAAAGCTATTTTGATTTTGACTCGGAATTGCAATATCGGCAATATCTCTTTTGATTCTATGGCCATAAATTAAATTAATGAATTTTACGATTTGATTCTGAAATTTAGAAGTATATTTTGACTCCAAAAATGTAAACTTCGAAAGGATATATCTGTTTGAAGTAAATAAAATATAATAGCTGAACTTAAGGTTATTAAATTTAAGTATGGTTTGATCATTAAAAGCATTTAAGGTGAAGTTTGCAAAGAAATAATATCTTCCAGATTTCGAAGGGTGTTGTTACTTTAATTATTTTCATTTACACTAAAAGGATCGCCTTCAAAAGTTGGTAACTGCTAATACTTGACAAATGTTTCAGGAAGTACGATTAATGTTTGCAAATTATTTTTTTCGTAAATAACTAAAACTACTTTGGAGTTATTACCTGTTGTAATCATTCACCCTCCCAGTATAAGTCATCTTTAGATGTCAGGTATGAATGAATGAAACAAAAAGAGGTAATAAAAAGGAATTAAAAAAACAGAGAAAAACAAGGAAAAAAGAGCGTCTCACCTCAAAGTGGAAAGATGAGAAATTAGAGTTATTTGGATTTAGAAGAATTAATATGGACATAAGAAAGTTAACACGATTTCAGTGAGTTTTTTATCTTGTCAATTGGGGGACTTTTTGAAGAGTCTTCTGGACAACAGAATATTGGATTGGAAACATCAATTACTTCCACTTACTTTTTACTGTGAAATCAATCAATATTTCGAAGGATCCGAAGGTGATTCCCTTTTACAACGAAAAGTAATGAAAATACTGGATACCTTCTACATCTGAAGAAGCCTCTACTAAAAGCATTTCTCTTTCACCTTGACAATTGAAAATGAACCGATGAGGTTCTAAACACCCTTGAGATCTGGGGTTCCTACTGCTCAACTTTTTGATCAAAAGGTGGTTTTGCAACCATATTCAAATCGATGTACAGTTTCTTTGAAGTATTTAGAGTAAAAACAAATTTTTATGTTCCTCTCATGGACAAATTTTTGTAATTGCAGATATTCACTGTAATCTAATAGCTTTTTCTCTCAAGATCACCCTCGGATATTTAAAGTCACATTTTTGCAGGCCAACGTAAGGATACTGAGGTTGTGTTAACTAATAATATAAGAATATCTCTCTTCAGAACCTAGTATGACATCAATAAAAGCTTTACGCAATATAAAAATAGGATATTCTATAAAAATTAACCGAAAAATTGAGGTAATAAGCCGTTTTTACAGCCAAGGGGTAACAAAATATCGACTTAATAATCCGGGAATTGAATATAGCATTTCTACAACTAATTTAAATAGTTCAAACAGTTCAGCCTTGTCAATGAAAATATTCACCTATAGTTTTAATCAGTTATATAAAGTTGTGGGAGCTGTATCCATAGAGATAACTTTAACTTGACTGACCATTTAAATCTATTCTCATGAATAATTGCAGGCATACTGAACTTCTCTGTGGTTAAACGGTTAGGCGCCAAAGTCACTTAGTCAAAGTTTGACATTAATTTAAAGATAAAGAAGTAATGAAGTCATTGAATCAGAATATTCACACCTGGATCGGATAGATGTTTGTGAAGAAAGAAATATGCATTTTTTTTACCCTCTCATTTCTCATTTTGATTAATGAATTGAATACTGCTGAAGCCCCAGGTGATGAAGACAATTCTGACATTTACTCTCTCGGAATAGATATAAATGAGGACTCGTGCCAAATTACCGATATGGTTCTTAACAATGTTGATGAATTGAACTATTTTGTGGAATCTTTAATAATATCCTTATTATCGTACCTACTCCATTTTGTTAAGTTGTCTTATTTGTTTAATAGAGAGGCAGAATCTTGCGAATTTCCTCCGTTGCGCAGTATTAATGGCAATGTTTGTGTTCACAGCAAACATGAAAGGAAGGCGGACTTAATAACGGAGCAAAGAAGATATTATTTGGAGAATTACCTCACTATTGCAGACCCTGAATTAATGAACCAATTAAATCAGGAATCGTGTGGAATTAAAAAATATTATGATGTTGTTACCGAAAATTCATCCAAAATTGTAACTGTTGTTAAGTGCCTTATTAAATGCCTTCAATACTTCATGAACTTTGGATTAGATATGTTTCTTGTAAGAACCTCTAAAAGTTTAATTAGCTTTGCAGAAGAATGGTTAGCGGTTTTCGAAATTAATTCTGAGAAATACAAATCGTACTGCAGAAAAGAATTGATAAAACTTGTTTCATCAATTCAAACATTGGAAAAGTTGAACTTTAGTTCAAATTACGCAGACGATAGAGTTTCGCTTGTAAAAAAATCGCAATCATCAAAGTTATTATATGGCGGAATTCTTGAAAAATATAAACAATATTTGCAGACATCCAAATCTTCACTAACTGAAGATGAATTCAAAGAAGCAAAGAAACTATATGAGAATTTTATTTTTTGTGGAGAGCTCTCTGAGGAAAGCATATTGGAAGTTGAAATGTTGATTTTAGCAGCGGTTGATCTAATGGGGTTGGCGTCTTCTGTGGTATTTTTATTTGATGTTAGTAAGCTAGTCAGTTATTATGAAGAAGCTTCTGATTTCAAAAACAGAATAGAATCAACCATTGCGAAAAGAATGACAATGTTGAATTTTGGGGAGCAAAAAGTTATTTGTGTAAGGAATGCTGCAAGAAACCGACTAAAACTTCAGGACCACGTCGACTTCGACTATGTTTCCAAAGGTATGTTGGAAGAAGTATCCAAAGACGAAATAATTAAGATGACCAAGGGGTATTATTCACTTTTGATTTCTGCAATCAAAATACTGAATGATGAGTTGAAAAATGTACTAGGATGTCTATACTTGAGAAGTATGCTGGAGGCTTTAATAATCATACTTGAAATATATACCAAAGAAATATTGAATACAATTAAAGTATATGCTTCTAAATCGGAATTTCAAATTAGGATTTCACCTTTTATCGAATATTCAAGTTTGAAAAGGCAATATATTTCCAGGGTTAAAGCGAAAGCTAATGAAGTAGCTAAAATAAAAAGACAACAAGAAGTTGCACTTAGGAAACAGGAAAAGAAGGAAAAGAAAGAAAGGGAACAGGCTGAAAGAGATTTGGGGAGGAAGTTGTTGGAGGAACAAAGAAAAGAAAAAGAGATTGAAAAGCAAAGCAAACGAAGAACAAAATTAAAGAGAGAATACCCACAGTCCAATGTGGAATCTGCAAAACCCAGTACATCGGAAATGGGAAGTAGAAGTAGGAGTAGAAGCAGAAGTAAAGAAAAGAGTGCAACCTCAACCCCAGAGGCGTCTACTAGTAGTGCTTCAGCTAAATCAAAACAAAGTAAAAAAGAGAAAAAATTGTTAAAGCTCTTAAAAGAGGAAGATAAATCAGAAATTCAGGCAAAAATAAAAGAAGTTAAAATGGAGCAGAGACAAACAAATGTTTCTGAGAAAAAAAGGAAGAAAGAAGAGAGAAAGAAAAAAAAGGATGAAGAGAGAAAAAGAGAAGAATTAGAGAGGCTGGAGGAAAGAGAGAGAGAGAAAAGAGAAGAAAAAGAAAGGCAGGAAAGACAACAACAAAGCAACTATCTTTACACTTTATTCAACTCTGTCTCATCAATTGAGGGACTTTTTGAAGAGTCTTCAAGACAACAGAATATTGGATTAGGAGCATTGATTAGTTCCATTTACTCAATTGTTGTGGAAACTATCGACAAATTTGAAGAATCTGGTGATAGTTCCTCTTCAATTCAAGAAGTGACAGAAACATTGGAAGGACTCTCAATATCTAAAGAGAGTTCTGCCAAAGATACTGGTCCTTTACCCCCCAGCACTGGAGGTAGAAGAAGAGCCCATGAGGTTCCAACTACCTCCGGGGCCTCAGTTCCTACCGCTCAGCTTTTTGGTCAAGGTGCGACTTTTGCAACAAGAAGCAGAAGTAAATCCAAGTCAAGAAAACTATCATCTACTTCTAGATCAAGATCTAGAAGTAGATCGAAACATCGTTCTCAAAGCAGTTCAAGAGCAAGATCTGAAAGCAGAGAGAGAAGTATATCGAGTCACAAGGATATAACTTCCTCCAAAATAGATGGTTCTAAGTTTTTGAAATTTTTTTCTCAAATGGAAACTTCAACTCCAGTACAAGCTTCACCTCAGGGTTTACAATTTTTTCAAATTGTCGATCGTGACTATTCTTATATAGATGAAAATTCCAGTAAGGACCAGATATTAGTTGCACTAGATGAATGTGGAAAGGAAATTGAAAGGTTACATTTATCTGTTTGCCCTCTACTTACTGGAACTGATTACTTAGCAGCAAAACTAATAGAGAAATCCTTAATTAGCAGTTTTATCAAATTACTCATTAACTTGAATAAGAACAAATCTGGATAAATACATATGTTTGAGATAATAATCAACAAGGTACAGAAAATCAACAATATTTCGGTTACCACTCGATCATCCGGAGTTTGGTCTTTTAAATTTGCATCACTAATTCTGAATCAAGTTTTTGAGATGTGTAAGAATATGGTTATAAAGAACGAGAGCCACATGTTGTCAGGTATTTAGAAATAGAAATAGCTTTTTTGAGAATATGTATAATATTATGTATATCTCTGCTTTGCGTCATATTAGATACAATCTACGGAAATTAGGATTTATGGAAAGCTATTCTTTTGTTGCTTTGAGAACAATTTGTGGAATCAACTAATTTAGGGCCTAAAGTGAAGTACCTCATTCTCGGGCTCTTCAAAGAAGAACTATCGCTATTTGTCGGTGTTTCTTTGCAAGATTGGTTGCGCGTTGATAATATCTACTTGGCGCCAACAGATGAGTACATTTTCTAGTCGGAGATGACAATTTGGTTGAATTTTTGATCTTCGATTGATTGAAGGGTGCTATGATGATTTTTCTTAGAGTATTGACTTGAAAATGTTTCAAAAAAAGGCTTATTACCTTTCACTTATTTTTGTTTTATTGGTAATTCTATTTACTGAACTTCACGGAGCCCAAGCTTCTGGTGAGGATGATACTGATTCAAAAGATCAAAACTCAGCGATAAAAAGCGACTCTGATGATACCGATTCTATTGAAAAACTTTCTTATAGCGATACTTGTGAAATTAACTTTGCTGCCGAATTTTTAGCTTTCAATATTATTAGTTTGTTGTACAATATACTAAAATTTTTGGCAATATACGAACCTCAAGTAATCGAATGCGAACTTATGGTGCTAAATGCCATATATGGTTCAGTTTCAATACAATTGGAGTATGATAACAAAGCCGAGCTGGTTCCAAAGCAAAGATTAGATCATATGAAGCATGTTCTGGTTCAAAATCTGGAGTTGGTTAGTGAACTTAATAGCTTTGGGGGATTTAGTAAAGCGTTTTTCGATACTGCTTCAAAAGAATCAGCTGCTATTCAAGAACTATTGCTCGATCTAATTCAAAAAACCAAAGACCTGCTATTACTAGAACCCGATTCTTTTCTAAAAACAATATTAATGGAGCTAACTAAATTAGCTGGAGAATGGCTGGTTAAATTTGTAATCTTCTCAGAGACTTACAAAAATACTCCAAGAAAGAGTGCCATTAGACTTATCCTAGCAAGCAAAGAATCTGTTGAAAAAATGAGCTTAAAAACGAATGTCAGGAGATCTAGTGAAAGCCTTATTTCAAAGTCCATTGAAGAAAAACATAAAAACGGTCCATTAATAGATGATTATAAAAATTTCCTCTCAACGGGAAATTTTGCTTCTGGTTCGGATAATTTTTCTCTTGCAAAAGAGCTGTATAATATGTATGTTAGATGCGATGGGCTATCTGAAGAGGAAATCTTCGAATTGGAAACAATGATTTTAGTGGCAATTAACATAGTTGGGCTTGTTGGTTATACTATTTATTCATTTGACTTTCAAGGTTTTGATAATCATTCCCAAAAAACTTGTTATTTTAAGGAAGAAATTGAAGGTCATATGGCTAGAAGAATGACAATATTTGGAATTAGTGAAGGTCAATATATTCAGACCAGATTGAGTGTAATTGAAAAACTGGACTTGAAGGATTTGAAATCCTACCACTTTGTTGCAGATAGTCACTCTGGACAGCTAGAAAAATCTGGAATTGTTGTTGGTCTTAAATGGTATTATACTTTTATCTTAAAGACTCTTGTGAAGTTAAAAGAAGAACAAAAGAGGCTCGAAAATTGCTCTTATTTAAAAAATCTGTTTTCAATGGTCATTAATTTTTATAATACCTTTTCCAGAGAACTTCTTAATGTAGTTAAACTGAATGATTCTGATAAAAAACGTGATTTTCACGTCAAAAAAGCTCAAAAGTTTTCTATTGATAAAAGAATTATGATTGAACAAGAAAAAAAGAAACAAATTGATGAAAGCAAAAAAGAATTAATTGAAGAAAAAAAAAAGTTAAGGGAAGAAAAGAAGAGGATCGAACAATTGGAAGAAGAAGAGAAGCTTTTAAGAAAAATACTGTTGGAGAACCAACAAAAACGGAAGAAAATTGAAAAGGAGTTTAGACAGAAGAACAAGGGTAAAAGAGACTTTCCGGTAATTGAAAGTTCAAATGAGGAATCTACTAAACTTGGAACAGAAAAAACGAGAAGTAGAAGTAGGAGCGGGAGTCCAAAAAGAAGTATGGAATCTTCTGTAAAATCAGGCTCTATGCCTCCAAAATCAAAACAAGATAGAAAAAGAGAGAAATTGGAAAAAATCCTTCAGCAAGAGGCAAAGTCTGAATTAAAGGCCCAAATAAAAGAAGTAATCACGCAACAAAGGTGCTCGAATATTTCAGAAAGGAAAAAAAAACAACAGGAAAGAAAAACTAGGAGAATGAATTTGAAAGAAAAAGAAGAATTGGATAGATTGGAAGAGAAAGAAAAAGAAAAGAGGCTTAAAAAAGAACATCAAGATAAAATCAACTATAATAACTATTATTACACTTTGGTTAACTCTATTGAATCTATAGAGGGATTATTCATGGAATCCGCAAAACAAGTAGAAAAAAATTTAGAATCTTTGATTACTGCCGTTTTTGGAATTATTTCAAGTGAGTTACAGGAAAAAGAACAAATTTCTGAGGTTACCGAAGGGCTTAGTGGCTTATCTATTTCAGAAGTGCTTATGGAAGAAGGCGCAGCTCCAAGTGGAGTTCCGAGCGCACCTCATGTAGGGAGAAGGAGGGCAGATGAGGTTCCAATTTCAGGTGGGTCCTCCGTTCCTACTGCTCAACTTTTTGGAAGTGGGGCTGTATTTTCTATGAGAGGTAGAAGCAGATCGAAATCAAGGGCAGCATCTAGAAGTAGATCCAGATCAAGATCTGGATCTACTTCTAGATCAACCCCTTCTCGTTCCAGAAAAACTTCCAGGTCCAGATCCGAAAGTACATCCAAAGGTAGATCCAAAAGTCGGTCAAGGTCTGAAGAAAGATCGCCTCAACAGACCTCGAAGTCCAAGTTTACTAAATTTTTTTCGAGCTCGGAAGAACCGCAACAATCTCCCCAAAATCAATTTCCTGGACTCAAGTTCTTTAATGTTATTGAAAGGGATTATTCCAACATTACGGAGAGTTCAAGGAAACAAGATATTGTCACTGCAATTGATGAATGCGCTAGTGAAATAATAAGAATTCATTCGGAAATTTCTTTACTACTTTCTGGAGAAGAATTCTTAGCTGCTAAACTTGTTGAAAAATCACTCATTCGCGATTTAATCAGGCTATTATTAATACTAAATGAGAAAAAAAGTCAATAGTACACTTAATGGTAATTAAGAAAATGTACACTGAAATGACAGAACTTCATTAAAAGTTGATGGCTCAAAAGTAGTTTGAGCATCTCCAAACTTAAAGTATAAATTCAGGGATTTAGTTCAAGGCTTATGTAAATTATGTATTAATTACACACAAATTTGCAATTGAAGCAATTGAAAATTTTCATTACAAAATTTAAAGTGAATATGAAAATTTTGGAACCCAAAAGCTATGTTACGGGTTATTTCTTTAAATGACCACAGTTTTAACTTCAACGAAACAAATTAAAAAATAGAGTGAAAACGAAATCCGTTTTATTACTTGTGATTGTATATTCATTATTATTTTTTCATTCTGTAATATCGTTGAGACAATTTCCTTTCTCTCTTTAATTAAACTTGAAAAATAAAGGTGAAAGCCTGAAGAAAATAGTAATTCGGACTCAGTGATCGGTTTAAAACAGAAACTGCTACGAAGAAAATCTTGCCAACTGGAACTTTTAACCAACGAACTTTTAGTTTATTTGGCGAAATATCAATCTTGTGTTCACAAATTTTCAGTTGCTTATGATGGCTATAAAACTTACTGTAACCACTCAATATCTGTTAGACATTTGCTTTTAGTTTGAAACCCAAATGAAACAGAATAATGGAATTAGGATGATTGAAGGAATAGAATAGAATTGATTAAAAAATCATTTGGTTGTAAAAGAGAGGTTCTTGAAAAATTTCGAGAATATTATTTCTCTAACTAGATTTATTGAATCTAATTAGATTCGAATCTAAATCTATTGTAGGTTTGAGTTTTTAGTAACTTGGTTTAACACCTACAGAAATGAGAATAGAACAATCTTAAAAATCCATAGTGGAGATATTTGCAGGTCTGAGAGAAAACTTTCTGGAAGTATTTGTAAACCGTCTGAAAAAATACAAATTCTTTGAGAGAAACTGAAGTTATATTCAAGTATTATTGAAATGCTGTGGATATTTGTTTAGGCCAATATAATAACTTCCATAATAATTTTGCATAGAAGCGTAATAATTTACAGAATGAAAATAGGGATCCAACTGACAAATATATTACATATAAAGAAATAAATCTCAAACTTTGATATCTAACAATGGAAGTAGAAGATTGCTAAATATATTTTCCAAGACAACTTAAGAGAAAGATGTTTTTAACTATCGATATTCTTGGAATGAGTGAGTTATTATATTTCTTTTAAATGAACACTTTCTGTAATTAAGGTTTTTTGATTAAAAGGAATTGTTAATATTGATGCAAACAAATGAAAATTTTAAACTAGAAATATTATCGGTACGAAAACTAAGGTTAAACAAGAATTGGCTTTGAAGGCTTAGTAGAATACGACTGTTTACTCAAAAGTACCGTTAAAATAATAGAACGGAAGTACTAAATTACATAAAATTATTATATTCCTTGCTAATAAATACTTTGTTATGTTAAAATCTAAATTAAAAAGTACTGGTAACTGTACTTATTTGAGCCATTTTGTTAAAATTTAAATTTAGAACATTCTACACAAGTTTAAAGTATAACAGGTCATTACCAAATAATTTAAAGATTAATATAATAGATAAACTGGCAGAAATTGAAAAGGGATCGTAAAGGAGAAAATAGTAATTGGATAAACCGATAATAGATAAAGAAAACAAAAAAAAGCTGCAGCAGAAGATAGAGAAGGAAAAAACTGAAAGTATAATAACTGGAGCAAAAAAAAAATTTTAAGGGTAAAATGAATGGAGCTTCCCACGGTTCAAATTTCTTATTAGAATTAAAGTTTCGAATCTGGAAATATATGATTGAGAGGTGGAAATACTAGTAGAAGCAGATAAAGGGCGAAACCAAGTTCATCATATTCAGCCAGCCCGTTGAGAAGTCTGAATTAACAGAAAGATTGGAAAAAGTTTCAATATTCAGAACAAAATTCCGAACTTAAGGCTCAAACTCAAGAGGTTAAAAAATAACAGATTATCCGAGATTTCGGCAAAAAAAAAACATAATGAAAGAAAAAATAGAACTGGGAAAAAAGGAAGATTTAGAGTCATTCCTCTCAAAATGCTTCTTGAACAGTTCCCAAGTCCAGCACAAATTTCTTTCACAGGAGTGCACCTTTTCTAGGTTCAAAAAAGGGCTTCTTATATAATAATTTTCTAAGGATAAAATTCCGAATAAAACAAATTAATAACTTAGAAGTTGGTTCCTTATTAAAAGCAATAGACTCAATAATGAAAAAGTAAAGGAATAACTCAAAGAATGAATGTTATTCTGTAATTTCAGAATTTGGTAATTTATTTCTTGTAAATAAATTGTATTTGTTAATCAGGTTTCACATGATAACTCTCTAATATGCCTACTTAAATTATATCTGATCATTTAAATTTGAAAAATTGATTACTCACAAAATATCTGATCTATAGTGGTCATGCCCAGTGTAAAAAAACCTGAATGACTGTTTAAACAATTAGAGACTTAGATTTTATATTATCCATTACCTAGCCAGTTTTAAGGCTCTTTGGAAGAGATCCGACTTCTCATAATAAATTTGTTACCTCTTTAAAAAACTGCTCAATGATTTGTGGATTTTTTCTGTTAAATCGATATACCTAAACAGATAAGCTAATCATATTAACCCTTTAACTTAATTAGCCTAAATATAGAATTTTCGTCCCCAAATGCTTTCCACACACCCAATTGTGATATCTCAATTCTTAAATCCTCTAAAAATAGTTCTCAATAGTAAAATGTATTAATTGAAACTAGAACCAGCGTTTTTATGTATACATGTTCATTTTAAATTCAATCATCAGCCCGCTCTTATAAATTATAAGCATGTAGGTCCCAAAATCAGGCGCTACAATTTGCATACTACAGAAATCTAGTCGTTTCTGCCTTTAAGTACTCATTTTTTTAGATTCGTAGATTTTATGGTTCCAATAACGAATTTTTATTCTCAAACTTCTAGTGTAAACAACCTTGGCATGAGAATAAAACATTTGTTTCTTATTACGCTAATCTTTACGAGAGTATTCGAGGTAAATGGGTCAGAAAATCAAAATAAAAATGAAGAAAATTCTTCGAGCTATAGTAAATTAGAGAAATTCATTTCTAATTCTAATGAAGTGGGATTCCTTTTGGAGAGTATTCTCAAACTACTGATTAATTATTTTCTTTATATTCTCAAAGCCGCCGTTATTTTCGATTCATCCATTTTAGATTATGAATTTGTGTTTCTAAACTCAGTTAATCGACTTGTTAATGAACCTTCTAATTTCTTTGACCGCTCTGAAACCGTTAATCCTAATAAGGCCAAACTTTTGTTCAAATATTTGATGATGACTGGGATCATGGAGCCTATCAATATTTTGACAAATACAATTGAAGAAGATGATGTTGGGTTCATATTAAAAGTAGGCGAACTTTCGTCAGAAATAGTCAACGCGATCGAAGGTATTGTTAAGCTTATGAAGTTTTTAGTAACATCATGTTCTGAAAAAACTCTTGAATTAGCGGTTGAATCAATTCTTCAAAATGTTGAATCTTTTATAACTCTTGTTCGTAGGCACTCTGAAGATATTAGAAAAAGTTCAAAAATGGAAGTTAAAAAACTTTATAGGGTGAAGATGGAACATTTTTCGACGGTTAATTTTTCGATTGTTCCCCCTAATCTAAGCCCTACAATTCTAGTTGAAAGTACTGCAAGATATCCAGACAATAAAGAGCTAATTATGGGATACCTTAAATATACTGAGACTGGAAGCACCTTCCTGACGCAAGAACAGCTTTCTGATGCAACTTCTTACTTCAAAAAATATCACAGTTGTTTGGGGTTGTCAGACACAGAGGTATTTAATATTGAAATGTTGGCATCAACTGCAGTAAGTATTATTGGAGTAGTTTGGAAATCTTTACTTTTTTTTGAAGATGAAGAAGCATCATATGAATTAATAGAGAAAACAAAAAATGAAGTCCATTCTGAAATTTGTGAGAGAGGAACGGTATTGTGGGTAGATTTTGATACTCGACTAGAGGTTATAACCAAGGTGAGGAAAGAACTCGGATTTGAAGAGATCCAAGGAAGCACATTGATTTTATTGGCTTTCAAATCTCATCTTGACAAACGTGTAATTGTCCCAAAAATGAAATTTATTTATCGTTCTCTCTTAAATATTCTAATGGTACTCAAGAGTAAACTGCATGAATATCTTGGTTCACCATATTTATCGAGAATTTTGAACACTGCTACTAGTTTATATGAAATACTTACAAAAAAATGTTCCATTGCCATAGCTAAATGCGAAAAATTGCCCGATGATGTGGTTGTTGTGACTCAAGTTGAAAATATTTCCTCACGACGAAAAAAAATGCTTGAGCAAAAAAAGAAAGAAGATGAACTAAGAGCAAAGGAAAAACAAATTAAAAAGGAACTTAAGGAAAAAGAAAAAAAGGAAAAGGAAGAGAGTGTAAAAGAAAGACTCCAAAAAATGAAAGAAGAGAAGAAATCTGGTAAAAAGAAAAAACAAAGAATATTCCCCGAAGTTCAAAGCAAGGTAGATGAGACAACCGGGTCAGGAGTGGAAGGGCGAGAAACTATGAGCGGAAGCAGGAGTAGAAGCAGAAGTAAAGGTAGATCTGAAAAGACTGATACTGGACAAAGTTCTGTCACTGCTCCTACTGCCCAATCTAATAAACAAAAAACAAATAGAAAAGAAGAGAAACTAAAAAAACTTCAGCTTCAGGAAGAAAAATCTGAGTTGAAAGTTCGAATTCAAAGAATTAAACAAGAACAAAAATCTTTGCAAGTATCTGAGAAAAAAAGGAAACAGGAAGACAGAAAGTTGAAAAAAACTAGTGAAAGGGAAAGGGAGGAAGAAAAAAGAAGGGAAGAAATGGAAAAAAAGAAAACGGAAGAAAAGATGAAACGGGAAAAATCCGTTTTTGAAAATAATCTTTACGCTCTACGAAATTCAATAGAATCAGTTGAAGGAATGTTTCAGGAATCTGAAAAAAGTGCTAATTTGGGATCTTTAATCAGTGCTGTTTTTGGAATAATTTCAGAATCAGTGAATAGTGATTATGATGATTATGAAAAGTTAATAGAATCACTTTCTAGAATAACCATTGAACAAGGACTTCAGGATACAGTGTCCGGCCATACACAACCTGTTCAAACGAGGGTAAGAAGGAGAGCAGACGAAGTCCCAACGGAAGGCGGAGCCTCAGTTCCTACTTCTCAGCTCTTTGAAAGTGGGGCTGTATTTTCTACAAGAGGTAGAAGCAGATCGAAATCAAGGGCAGCATCTAGAAGTAGATCCAGATCAAGATCTGGATCTACTTCTAGATCAACCCCTTCTCATTCCAGAAAAACTTCCAGGTCCAGAAGCAAATCTAAAAGTAGACCCAGAGCAGAATCCTCTGAAAAACTGGGTAAAACTTCAGAGTCGAAATTTTTACCTCTCTTTGAGCAAAAAGTTGAACCAAAGCTGACTGATAAATATTCTGGCTTGGATTTTTTTCAAGTCAGAGAAATGGATTATTCTCACCTTACCGATGAGTCAGACATAAAAAGTATTTCTGATGCAATACGAGAATGCGGTTTGGAAATTCAAAGGTTACATTTAGATGTTGGACCTCTATTGTCAGGCGCAGAATTTTTAACATTGAAGTTGATACAAAAGTCACTAATTTCACAGTTCGTTAGGCTATTGATTTTATTGAATAATTTAAACGAGAAAAGTGATTAGAGTATCCCGACACTGAAACAATATTTGTTTGTCTCCGTTTCAACTCGATTATTTATTTAACCGGCTAACTTAAGAGATATCTTATTTTAACATCAAGAAGTCTTGAGATTATAAATTAGTGAGTCAATGAATTAGGATTTCAGCATATTACTGTCAAAATTATGTGACGAAGTTTTGTGGGTTATTTTCGCTATTCAAAATGAAAATCTTCCCCTAAAAGTGAGGATTTTTTTTACCAGATATATCTTTTTTATTTTTTTGGTATCAAAAACTTATTTATAATTTCTAGATTACTTTTTTAAAGAAAAGAGTTTATATAACAGGATTACTCCTTAGTCTAGAAATAATTAATTTATTCTTTTAAATAACAAATATATTTACGAAGTAAAAATGAATATACAACTTAATTTTTAGATCATCATATTAGTATTTTAATTATTGAATATAAATACCAAATTTAACACAACATGAAATTGTTTCAATGAAAACATTTATTATATATTTGAATCTCCCAGTAATTGGAATTGATTTAATAACCATTTTCGTACCTAAGTCATTAATGGGGTATTTGAAATATCAATAAACTGTTCAATCAGATTGAACCACAAGATAGAATTGGAGATCCATAAAATCTGAGATATACAACAGTACGGTTCAAGTGTACATTATTCGGTGATGTATTCCATTTAACCATTAATAATATGAAGTTCTAATTCATAGATGTAAATATAAAAAGTACATCAATCTATTTTTAATAAAGAAATTGAGAATATTTCGATAACAAACGGGACTTTAGAAGAATATAGAACACCTGTTATTAATACTTATTTTGGATTTTGGGGAATACGATAATTTGTGGCTAGAAGAGTGCAATTTAAGAGCATTTAAAGGTAAGTTTATTGGGTCTTCTTAAATAACACAAGTCCTTGTTATTGAAATGCCATTAAATTTTGAATCATATTTTCATGGAATGGCTGGAACAGAAATTTATACTTTTACCATTTCGAAACATATTAATGATGATTCAAAACAGAAAATACTTTACGATAAGAAAAATGATGGAATAAAACGTTGTCAAGAAACTTTGAAATAGAAGCCAAGTTTAGAGTTTAGAATTGGATCGCATATAAGCTGTTGTCCTGTATGTTGGTGGAAAAATTTAATTCATTATTGTTTCTCATTTCTTTAATTTTCCTTTGTGATAAACATGAAGTTAAAGCAGCGGACGTTACATATGGAGGCAACTTCAAATAAAATTAGAAAGTATTTGCTTCATTGAAAATAGCCATTCGACATTAAAGATGTGAAAGCATATTAGAAACACATAAGATGTCTCATTTGTCTCAGAGATACAAGTGTAAATTCTCATTAGTTATTTGATAACATTAAGGTTACCTGGAATTTATAATACAATATATTGAGAGGAAATTGTAATATTATATAGTTTCTGGGTATGACAAAAAGAGGGATTTGGCTAACATGGGAAAATTAAAAGAGTTGAAAGAAAATAACGACTGAACTTGAAAATAAACGAATATTAAATAGACTTTTTTGTGAACGAGAATTTGATCAAATTTTTGAAGAGATAACATAAAAATTGGAAGAAATGTCACATTCAATAACTGTCTTGTATGGGTTACTGGAACTCTTATTTGGAGATAGAATCAATAATTCATTAGATATTATAACAAATGGATTTCGTGAGGAATGGAGATATACCCGGAAATACTTTATAATTATTCGGATTCAAATAAAAGGGGGTCTAGAAGAGAATTTTCTAGATTTCTTTGGGAAAATAAAGAGTATGTCTTAAAGATTCAGCTGACAATTAATTAGGAAAGTTATAACCTGAATAAATTGATTCAACAAAGAAATAGATTGAAATGTAACCCAAGGTTACTAAAAGAGTTTGAGGTCTTAAAATTAACGAGAAGACTGATTAACTTGTTACTAAATTGCCATATCAGAAGAATTTTCTAGAATTTATTGTATAAGATTGATAGAAAATCAGGTATAAAGAATGGATGAATTGGTGTCACTTCTCATGAATATACTTGGGATTCATATTTACAATATCTTCATTTTCGATTCTCAGACTTCTATAACGTTGAAGAAAATGATTAGTGAAAGAAAATTTATAAAAAAAGATACACTTGAGATCAATGATATTTCCATTGGATGATTCTCAGAATTTGAGAGTCAGGCTCCAAGTAAGAGATGAATTAGAATTCAAGACATTCAATTCTCTCAATATCATATTAGGGTGTTTAATCTGGAGTTATAAGGGGAAAATTGTTTTTAATATGAAGACCTCTTACTCAATTCTAAGAGAAATATTATTTTAACTAACTGCCTAAATGAGCGAAATTAATGCTGAGTATATGAAGAAGACTTTAAAATATGGAATTCTCTTGTACAGAAATTTGTGACTTATTGCTTTGGGTAATTTATACATGTAAAACATGTTTGATAACGCTATTAAAGTAGACTTAATAAACATAATTTTCAAAAAGAAAACACTTGAAAAATCAAGGAATGAAATAAAACAATATTGAGGGAAATTTACAAATGGTAAAAGAGTGATAAAAGGAAAGGCCCAATATACAAAGAAGGGTTTTTCCGGTATTCCAGTCTTCCGAAAATGACCTTCACCAGAAAATTGTAGAGAATTCCAGAATTAGAGAAGAAAGCAAAATAATAACCATGAAACTACTTCAATTTACAGTAGAATACAAGATATTCAGTGAATTGATACGAAGAAAAGAGAGAAAGAAAAATGGGTTAAACTTCAGCTCCCATGAGCAAAGGTCGGAGATAAATATTGAAGTAAGAAAAGCTAAAATGGAACAAACTATTGCAAACATTGGGAGAAGATCATTAAATAGAAGAGTTAAAAGAATAGAGGAAGTGAGGGAAATACAAGGGGAATGTGAAAAAAGAGTGGAAAGGAGGAATGAAGTTACTTGAATTAAATGACTATTATTTTCCCAACTAAATTTGATTAAAAAATTGTTTACTGAAAATATAAGGGTAGGCGAATTGGAATTGTGATAATTAATAACCATCGTTTTTATATCGTTTCTGATAATAATCAAGAGTAATTGAAGGATGAAATCCCGTTAACTTTTGAAAGAATCTCAATAAGAGAAAAGCAAAATTCAGCAATCATTTACCTGATTGAAACTCAGGTGTGAAATGTTCGATAAGGGAAAATGAAGCTCCATATACATGAACTTCGGTTCCAACAGCAGAACTTTTCGGGGCTCGGGAAAAGTTTGACAATCGGAAGAAGCAAATCTAGTTCAAAGTCTAGATCTAGTATAAAATCAAGATCTTGTAGCAAACAAGAACTCAAAGAAGTAAACAAAAAGCAAGTCGAGGAGTAGTTCTGTAATAAAAGGAAAAGAAGCGCGATAATATTATATAGCAAGTGAATCTAAATTTCCTGAGTTTTTTCAATAATTGACAAAAACAACGAAAACTAAACCTGGGTTTCAGTTTTTCTGAGTCTATGTGGGAATTTTTTTGTATTACTGAAGATTTAGATATTTTTTTGTCATCAATTCTCATAACAGCAAAAAATCTTTTCCAGAAAAGGTGACATGTGAAAACAATGATTACCAGTATTTAGTGCAAATAAATAGTTACTAAAACTTGGTACATTTTCAATTAAAATGTTCATTAAAAAGAAGTATTTGTTAAAAAGTAAATACCAAATATATTTATTTTATTTGAGATAAATACATTTAAATTAGCTGATTTCAAGTTAATTTGAGAATAGTGGAATCACATTAAGTTAAATATTAAATTTTGAACTTTAAGTTAGCTATTTTTGTGATTATAAGGGATCTTCAAATAATTGTATTTATAATAATTTCCGAATAAATTTTGAAATTTGCAATATAAGTACCAAATACCTATTCATAGATAATGAAGGATATCTGAGATATTTTTAAGAAAAAATAATTTTAAATTGACAAAAATTACTAAATATTTTTTTGCGTGAATAACTTTTTTATTAGAACATCCAGGCTTGAATCGCAAATACATTAATACAAGATTTAGGATGAATAATTTCTAATTTCTCAAAGTGAATAAATTTAAAGGGAACTTTAATTTATGGATATTTCTTCCATCTAAATTTTAAAGTTATTAATCAATTATTTATACGAATTCGATAGTTATGTTTTTGCTCGATTTCATGGGCTATAGTTTGTATTTTCAAGATTATTGTAATTTTAATCTCAAGTTGCAAAAAGACTCGTCTAACCAAACAAAATATTGAAGACACTTAAAAAATAGCAATTTTAAGATAGGAGAGATTTTCAAGAAAATGAATAGGGGTTGGGACCAATTAAGATATTATTAGATTAGTTGAATCCTTTGAGATTGAAGTAATTTAGTGATTAAGGCAAAAGTGAATCAGACATTCCTAGAAGGGGTAGGAAATAAAGGTTAGGTTTTTAGGTTTAAGTTTTAGGTTTAGGTTTAGGTTTAGGTTTAGGTTTAGGTTTAGGTTTAGGT